>ML389178.1:43733-112216 GCA_005239525.1 Nicotiana knightiana
AGGAGAGGCTCCGTACAGCACAGTCCAGACAGAAGAGTTACGCGGATCAGAGGGCGCGTGATGTATCATTTATGGAAGGAGAAAGGGTCATGTTTAAAGTCTCTCCTATGAAGGGTATTATGAGGTTTGGGAAGAAGGGCAAGCTGAGCCCGAGGTTTATAGGTCCATTCGAGGTGTTGAGGCAAGTTGGGGAGGTTGCTTATGAGCTGGCCTTGCCTCCAGTTTATCAGGAGTTCATCCAGTTTTTCATGTATCCATGCTCCGGAGGTACCACACCGACTTCTCTCACGTGGTTCATTCTAGCACTATTCAGTTGGATGAGAGGTTGGGCTACGAGGAGGATCCAGTTGCTATTATTTATAGGCAGGACCGCCATCTGAGGTCCAAGAGAGTTTCTGCTGTAAAGGTGCAGTGGAAGGGCCAACCAGTTGAGGAGGCGACCTGGGAGTCCGAGGAGGACAGGCGGAGCAGATATCCACACTTATTCAGCACTTCAAATGTGATTCTAGACCCGTTCGAGGACGAACGTTTGTTTAAGAGGTGGAGAATGTAACGACCTGACCGNTAGTCCTCGGGTGTAGAGTTCAGAGTTTCGGGCGCGTTCTTGATCCGGGAAGAGAATTCGACACGAGGTGAGTCTCCTTTCTAACCTTGTAAGAGGGAATTGTCCCCATAGGTGATTATAAATGGTGGTTTTGTCCTTCTTTGCGGGGGCTGCGTACGCACGAAGTGACGAGAGTCCGTGTGCAACTACTATTATGCCTTGTCGGGTAGTTTAGGGCTCACAAACATGCTTTATGTGTTGTATCTGTGATCTTTTATATGGATTAAGTAGCCTAATGTCCTCGAATCTCACATGTGAAGGCTAAGGGGTTATGATTGAAGTTGATATCTCTAAAATTCTCACACTGTTAGTATGTTCCCTGCTAAATTATCTGGAAATCTCCTGCTAATCATGAATTGGAATTTATATGGGAACTCGAGTCGCATGGATGATTCGCGAGCGGGGTAGCCCTAATATTATATTAACCTGAGTCACAGTTTTGATTCGCGAGCGGGGGTGGTCTTGGTATTATATTAACCGTGTCGCATGTTCGATTTGCGAGCGGGGCAGATAGATGCATCTATGGTTCGGGCCGTTCGACCCTCGGCAGTGCACATTTACTTTTCACTTCATAATGACCGTAAGTTTATAGCCTGTTATATGTTTTGGTAATTTATGAGAAGCCCTGTAATTGCAACTGTTGTTTTCCTGAAAAGAAAGAAAGATAAATAACTTGTATGCCATGGAAAAAGGATGGCGCGAAGGTACTAGTGATTGTTATTTGATGCTCATTTCCTTATTACTTTTCATTACTGGTACTACTGGTTAGCCTGTACTCATTCCACATTGTCTGACCCTAGTAAGTATCACGTCGACCTCTAGTCACTACTTCTTCGAGGTTAGGTGGGATACTCACTGGGTACATATCTGTTTATGTACTCATACTACGCTTATGTACTTAATTGTACAGGTTCTGAGGCTGGTGCATCTGGTTATCCGACCTGGACCTGACTCCACAGTGAGTTTCCTCCCTTGGCGATCCTCAGCTGGGCTATGGAGTTATCTTTTGTTTATTTATTTCTACATCCTTTTAGACAACAGTACAACCTGTATCATCTTTTGTATATTCTACTAGATTGCCTATTTACTTGTGACACTAGTTCCTAGCATGCACATAGTAGACTCTTATTTTGGGACTGTATATATTGGATCACGATCATTTTGGCTGTCTTTATTTAAATTGGTTAATGTTTCCGCTTCTAATTAAATGATCAAAGTTTAAAAACTTGGTAAGTGTGGGGTTGGTATGAAAAATAAGGGTAACCTCACTAGTAAACAACTGTTGGCTTGCCTGACTCTGGTGTTGGGCGCCATCACGACCTGTGTCGGATTTTGGGTCGTGACAACTAGCTATTCAGGGTTTTTCCAGTAGATATTCAGGCCATCAGGGTCAAACTTCAGGGTAGCAGTCCACCGCTCCGAGAGGTTCTATGAATGCGAGGATCCTATTCACATGAAGAGGCACTGCCCCAGACTTCGGGGCAAGGCGGTGCAGCAGGGTCAACAGCCCATGATTATAGCTCCAGCAGCTGCACCAGCCGTCCGGCCGCCCAGAAGCGGAGGGTAGGTGGGTAGAGACCGTCCTAGAGGTGGAGGTTAGGCAGGCAGAGGCTAGCCAGGTGGCGCTCCAGCCAGGTTTTATGCTTTTCCAGCCAGACCAGATGTAGTGGCCTTAGATTCCATGATCACAGGTATTATCTCTTTCTGCGGTAAGGATGCTTCAGTATTATTTGATCCAGGATTTACCTATTCGTACGTGTCATCTTTGTTTTCTCACTTTATAGATATTCCTCGTGAGTCCTTGGGTAATCCTATCTATGTGTCCACTCCTGTGGGCGATTCTGTTGTTGTGGATCAGATCTATCGGTCCTGTGTGGTTTCATTCTGCGGATATGAGACTAGAGCGGATCTCCTGTTGCTTGATATGACCGATTTTGAGATCATCCTAGGCATGGACTGGCTATCTCCATATCACGCCATCCTTGATTTCCATGCCAAGACTTTTACTTTAGCGATGCCAGAGTTGCCTAGATTGGAGTGGAAGGGTTCGTGTGTCAGTACATCTAGTCGGGTTATATCTTTTATGAAGGCTCGACACATGGTCAAGAAGAGTTGCTTGGCTAATCTAACCTATGTTCGGGATACTACTGCAGACTCTCCGATGATTGATTCAGTACGAGTAGTCCGGGAGTTCACCGATGTGTTTCCTTCTAACCTTCCAGGCATGCCACTAGAGCGCGATATTGATTTCTGTATCGACTTGGCTCCAGGTACCCAGCCTATATCTATTCCACCGTACCATATGGATCCGAAAGAATTGAAGGAGTTGAAGGAACAACTTGAGACGTTTCTAGCAAAAGGGTTCGTCAGGCCGAGTTTACACCTTGGGTTGCACCAGTATTATTTGTGAAGAATAAAGATGGGACTATGCGGATGTGCATTGATTACCGCCAGTTGAACAAAGTCACCATCAAGAGCTAGTACCCGTTGCCGCGTATCGATGATTTATTTGACCAGTTTTAGGGTGCTAGGGTGTTCTCTAAGATTGACTTGAGATCAGGGTACCATCAGTTGAAGATTCGGGACTCAGATGTTCCGAAGACTGCTTTCCGTACTAGATATGGCCATTATGAGTTTCTAGTGATGTCCTTCAGTTGACTAATGCCCCAACGACATTTATGGACTTGATGAACATGTTTTTCAGGTCTTATATTGATTCGTTCGTCATTGTCTTCATTAATGACATTTTGATTTACTCACGTAGTATGGAGGAGCACAAACAGCATTTGAGAGTGGTGCTTTAGACCTTGCAGGACCAGATGCTATATGCTAAGTTCTCTAAGTGTGAGTTTTGGTTAGATTCTGTGGCATTCTTAGGGCATGTGGTATCAAGCGAGGGCATTAAGGTGGATCCCAAGAAGATTGAGGCAGTTTAGAGTTGACCTAATCCTACTTTGGCGGCAGAGATCAGAAGTTTCTTGGGTTAGAAGGTTATTATCGCTGGTTCGTGGAGGGCTTCTCATCTATTGCAGCACCTTTGACCAGATTGACCCAGAAGGGTGCTCAGTTTTGTTGGTCCGATGATTGTGAGGTGAGCTTCCAGAAGCTCAAGACGGCTTTGACCACAACACCAATCCTTGTATTGCCTTCCGGTTCGGGGATGTATACTATGTATTGAGACACTTCACGCGTTGGCTTGGGTTGTGTATTGATGCAGGAGGGGCGAGTTATTGCATATTCTTCAAGTCAGCTGAAGGCCCATGAGAAGAATTATCATGTGCACGATTTAGAGCTGGCCGCGATTGTGAAACATATAAGAAACTAGCTATAAAACAAGAGTTATTAAAGAAAACAACTTTTTAAAGCTCATCGATGTATTGTTCCTCGTCCGAGAATTCTTCTTCCTCACTAGTTTGAGCTTCATCAGTTGATTTTTCTTCCTCATTTTCTATAATTGTTACTTTATCTATATCAACTTCTTCCAATATGTGTGCAGGATGTTCCAAATCATTTTGTAAAAGTTCGTCCACTATTTGGTGAACACTGGAGATATCGTTTTGATAAGCAACAACTCGTGAATCGAACCTGCGACTCGGGTTAATATAATATTAGGTCTACCCCGCTCCCGAATCATCCATGCGACTCTGGTTCCCATATAAATTCCAATTCATGATTAGCAGGAGATTTCCAGATAATTTAGCAGGGAACATACTAACAGTGTGAGAATTTTAGAGATATCAACTTCAATCATAACCCCTTAGGCCTTCACATGTGAGATTCGAGGACATTAGGCTACTTAATCCATATACAAGATCACAGATACAACACATAAAGCATGTTTGTGAGCCCTAAACTACCCGACAAGGCATAATAGTAGCTGCACACGGACTCTCGTCACTTCGTGCGTACGCATCCCCCGCAAATAAGGACAAAACCACCATTTATAATTACCTATGGGGACAATTCCCTCTTACAAGGTTAGAAAGGAGACTCACCTCGTGTCGAATTCACTTCCCGGATCAAGAACGCGCCCGTAACTCCGAACTCTACACCCGAGGACTCGAAACTAGCCAAAAGTTATTCATTAATTTATGCTCAAAGTATGGAAATTCTCCTACTCATTTAGTAAATTCACCATTCTTGAAGAAATTCTAAATTCGACCCCGGGCCCGCTTTCTCGAATTCCAATAATTGTCGAAGGAAACACTCACCCATAGCCTAAGGATCACAAATATACAATTTTTACTCGATTTCATAGCTAATTGACAGGTAAATTCTCAAATTATCGAAGGCCCTAGGGCACTACCCAAATTCTTGATTTTCCACTAATTTTAGGTAGTTGATTTAGCTTATAATCCATGCATGAAGCTAATAGTAGAGTAGATTTTACTTACCTTAAATGACCAGGTCGTTTGCCCCTCACGAATGGTGGAAATAGTCCCAAGAAAGAAGAAGATGAGAAAAATATGTTAAGTCCCGTGTATAAAAACACACTATCTGGACAGTGTTTTCGCACCTGCGGCTCGAGCACCGCACCTGCGGTCTCGCACCTGCAAAAATGGACTGGGGAGCCTGGGCCCGCACCTGCGGAGTGGAGACCGCACCTGCGGAACATTGTCCGCACCTGCGAGAATTGGCTAGACCACTGGGGGTCGCACCTGTGATGTTGGGGGCCGCATGAGCGGTCCCGCACCTGCGACTGGGCAACCGCACCTGCGGTCACACCAGAACAGGTGCACCAGCAGTTATTTTAGCTGGTTTTTAGCCTCGTTAGGTGCCCGGGAGGCACCTGGTCCCACCCGAGCCCTCGTCCAAATATACCAACAAGTCCCAAATCATAATACAGACTCGCTCGATCCTTCGGAACACCCAAAACAACACTAAAATTTAAAATCACACCTCCAAACCCTAAGGACCGAACTTAGGAACTTTAAGTTTTCTAGACTTCGCTAGCAACGCGCCGAACCGACATATACAACTCGAAATTTTACCAAATTTTGCAGGCAAGTCATAATTAACAATACGGAGCTATTCCCGATCTCGAAATTCCGTTCGGACCTCGATGACACAAAAACACATCCCAAACCAAAATATGAACTTAAGGAACTTCTTATTTCAATATTGGGCACCGAAATGCCCCCGGGTCGTCAGAAACCCATTCTGAACATACGCCCACGTCCAAAATCATCACACGAAGCTATCGGAACTGACGAAACTCGATTCCGAGGTCGTTTCCCCAGAATGTTGACCAAAGTCAAACCTAGCCTTAAAGGCCAACCTTAAGGAACCAATTGTTCCTGAAGCACTCTAAACACCTCCGAACTCCGGACCACCAGTCCCCGCAAGTATAAATCATAATAAGCCGCTATGGGAAATTTCATTTAGGGTAATGGGGTCCGATAACGCAAAACGACCGGTTGGGTCATTACACTAGTGGGCGATATGAACTCTCTGGAATGGCACTGAAGTAGGCACTGGAAGAACCCTGATGACCGGAGTACCCATTTGAAGAGCTCTGAATCACTGGTGGCCGGTATGAACTCTCTAGCAAAACACTGAAATAGGGTCGCGCTGGAACACCCCGAGGAGGTGGTGGTGCTGAATATGGGGGCCTGCTGGGCTGACCCCTCCCAAAGTGACCTTTTCTCCCAGCTGGGGCACCTATGAATTCTCTAGAAAGACGGGACCTCTTGTCCGGCTGCATCTGCTCTCTATCCCTCTGACGATAGCCCTCGATACTGCGAGCAATCTCAACTACTAACTGATAGGGAGTCCCCATATCAACCTCCCGAGCCATGCTAGCCTGAATGCTAGAGTGAAACCCTGTGATAAACCTCCACACCCACTCCGCCTCAGTAGGAAGTATCATAAGTGTATGACGAGATAGCTCAGAAAATCTCGCCTCATACTCGATCACTGACATCTGACCCTGCCCGAGCTGCTTAAACTGATATTGCAACTCTTCCCTCTGGGAGGGTGGAATATACCTATTTAAGAATAAGCGTATGAACTGATCCCAATTCAAGGGAGGAGAATCTGCTGGTCTATCAAGAAGTTAAGACTACCACCACCTACGTGCGCTGCCCTCCAACTGAAAGGTAGTGAAATCCACCCCGTGAGACTCCAATATCCTCATGTTCTACAGTATGTCCCTGCACCTATCAATAAAGTTCTGAGGATCCTCATGTCGCTCACCCCCAAAGACCGGAGGGTGAAGATTGGTCCATCTGTCCAAAAGCTTATGCGGCTCGCCAGCCACAGCTGGTCTAGGCTCACGTACAACCGCTATAACTGGATGGGCCCCGCCCACGGGTAGTGTACCCAGGGTCTGATATACATCGGCTGCATGCCCAGGTGCCTAAGCAGTAGGGATCTGTGCTCCCCCCTCTGCCTGAGATGTGGCAAGGTCTACTGGAAATAAACGAGCCTCGGTTATAGAATCCATGAACTGTAGCATACAGCCCATGACCTCCTGAAAGCCCGGTGCTGACGTGAAGTGTATCGGAGCTGGCTCTACTGTGGGCACCTCGCCCTGCTCCTCAACAATGGGATCCTCCACTAGATCCTCTGGTGGCACAACTGGGGCAACCATCTAGGATGTCCTCGTCCTCGTCCCCTACCTCGGGTCGGTGCCCTCCCCCGACCTCTACCTCGACCTCTCACAACGGGGGGAGCAGCTCCTCCTGGGTCCGGAACATCTTCCGCGCGCATTCTCATCATATGTAGGAGAGTAAGAGAATAAACTTAGCATGCCATCAACTACATGATAGGAGATGAATAAATAGTAGTTTCCTAACGCCCTATAGCCTCTCGAAGATAAGTACGGACGTCTCCGCACCGATCCGCAAGACTATTAGGCTTGCCCATAACTTGTGAGACCTACATGAACCTAGTGCTCTGATACCATGTTGTCACGACCCAATTTCATTATAGGCCGTGATGGCGCCCAACACCGATGCTAGGCAAGCCAACACTGATCAATCTAGTGATTTCCACTGTTAATAAGTTTGCTAAGTGAATAACATCCCTCATTTATAAAAGTTTTAGATTTTTTTTTACAGCTATAAAGTAATTAAACAAAAACAACAGAATGTAAATCAGAATCATAAAAATAAATCCAAAACTATAAGTCTACTAGCGTGTGCCAAGACCTGGTGTCACAAGTGTACGAGAATTCTAGGAGAATATGCAAAAGAATACTAGTCTATTGTCTGAAGAAAATAGACAGAAATATAAGTCCAAAAGAGAGACTCCGTCTGTTGTTGAACGGATCGGAAGGGCAACTCACCGTGTAGTCTCGAGCTAGAAGTCAAGTGTGCGCGCTGGATTGGTATCCAGATCCACCTGCCTCATATCCTGCACATCAAGTGCAGAAGTAAAGCGTGAGTACATAAACAACATGTACCCAGTAAGTATCTAGTTTAACCTCAAAGAAGTAGTGACGAGGTGCCGACTTCGACACGTACTAAGGGCCTAAAACATAATAATGTGAAGTTATAATTAAGCATGAAATATACAATGATAATAAAGCTAAAAACAAGAAGTGCGCAAATCCTTCTTTCAAGTAAGAATCAAATCATTTCTCTCATCTATTCCTTCCATCTTTCAAGTCTGTGAAACATTATTAAATATAAAAAGGGGCTCTGGTATCACTACGCACGAGTTATGCTGAGGACGTACGGCCCGATCCAAATATATATAATAATATACTGTGCACTATCGAGGGTCGAATGGACCGAACCATATAATATATCAATAAATCCTGCCGAGGCGAACGACCCGCTCCCATGAGAGTAGTGGAAATGTACCCCGCTCGGAAATATATTTGCGAAGCGGTTGAACATAGATGTTCTCAATTTATCATAATATTACTTAATATCTTTTTGGAAATAGGAAGTTCAACTTGGAAACTTAAAATATTGAAATTCTCAACCTTCACTTTAAATCCAACAAGTAGCAAACATAATCAAGCAACGATATCAACAAATCATGGAGTAATCCTAAATCTACCCGGACTTAAGCATGAATAGTAGCTACGCACGGACTATCGTCACATCATGTGTGTGTAGCCCCCCACAAATAAAAGCACATTTTGATTTAAGTTCACCTATGGGGTTAATTCCCTCTTACAAGGTTAGAAAAGAGACTTACCTCGTCTCAAGGCCTACTTTCCGATCCAAGAATGTGATCACACCCTCAATTCGGTGCCGAATCAACCCAAAACTATTCAACTAGTAAATAAACTAATAATACATACTCAAAAGTTCATATTCCAACTATTTAAGAGGTCACCCAACCCAAAATGTAAGGTTCTCAAAATTCACCCTCGAGCCCACGTGCTTGGATTCCGGAAATTTTCGTAGAAAGTTGTTACCCATAACCCTAGGAAAAATAATATATGATCTTTATCTAATTCCATAATCATTTTCGTGGTCAAAACCCAATTTTACCCAAAACCTAGGTTTTCATCTAAACCCCTTGATTTCACCAATTTTTACATGTTAATCTACTCATAATCTATGTATTTAACTCATGTTGTATAGAAATTACTTACCTCAAAGTGCTAGGTAAAGTCCCTCTTCCAAAACCTCCAAAAATCGCCCAAGGGATGAAAGAAAAGTGAGATAAATGGCCTAAGTCGCGCACTAAATGAGTTGAGCACAGGCCTCTAATGTCGTATTTGCGACACTGGGTTCGCAAATGCGAAGGTCAAAAATGCGACAAAACCATCGCAAATGCGAAACCTGGGCTTCAGCTGCTGAGATCACAAATGCGAACACTGCAAAGATCGCAAATGCGATGAAAGTGTCGCAAATGCGAACACTGCTGAGGTCGCAAATGCGGCTCAGGTGTCGCAAATGCGAACAATGCCCAAGTAGAGCTTCTTCGCAATTTCGAACCTCTTCTCGCAAATGCAAACTATTTCTCGCATTTGCCAGACATGCAACACCAACACTCACACTAGAAAAACTAATATGTTTTCATCTCCTACCAGACGTCTGAAACTCACTCGAGCCCTCGGGGCTCCACACCAACTATCCCCACAAGTCTAATAGCCTCATACAAACTCCCTCGAGCAATCATAACATGGAAATAACATCAAAAACTATGAATCGGATGCCAAAACGCATTAATTGACTCATGAATTCAAAAACTTCCAAAAAGACTTCCGCTCGTCTGATCCCTATAAAATCAACTCAGAATGACACCAAAATTTTATGTGCAAGTCTTAAATGACACTGTAGAACTATTTCCAGTCTCAGAATTCCGTTTCGACCTCGATATCACCAAAATCCGCTCCAAACCAAATTTAAAGAACTTATAAACCTTCAAAGAACCAACTTTAGATATTATGCGCCGAAACGCTCCTGTGTATTCCAAAACTCGATCCGAGCATATGCCTAAGTCCAAAATCATCTTACGAACCTATTGGAACCGTCAAATCCCGATTTCGAGGTCGTTTACAAAAGATGTTGACCGAAGTCAAACTTAGCATTTTAAGACCAACTTAAGGAACCAATTGTTCCGATTTTAATCTGAACCCTTCAAAATCACAAACTAACCATCCCCGCAAGTCATAAAATAGTAAAAGCACATACGGGGAGTCTTATTTAAGAAAACGGTATTTTTAGAAAGCAAAACAACCTGTGGGGGCGTTACACGTGCTGAATTCTTTTTTATGACCTTAAAATGCCAAAAAAATAGGGAACGGTCATGGAGAAGAGATGACTATAATTCATTAGGTCATTTTTATTGTCCCATAACATTTTAGGAGATTCAAAGCATGTCTCCTGAATTCATGCAGATGGCATGGACTATCGCACATGAAAATCTGGGAATTGTGCTGAATTCCTGTTTTATAGCCGTTAAATGCCAAAAATGAGGAACGGTCATGGCGAAGCGATGAAAATTTTTCATTAGGTCATTTTTTATGGTCCAGCAAAAGTTTAGATAATTCAGTGTCAGTCGCACGAATTCATGCTGATGACATGGTCATGTTGAAGCGATGACAGTTGTTCATTAGGTCATTTTTTATGGTCCAACAAAATTTTAGGCGATTCTATAGGTTGTCGCCCGAATTCGTGCAGATAATGTGGACTATAGCATACGAAAATATGAGAATCGTGTTAAATTCCTATTTTATGGCCCTAAAATACCAAAAACAGGGAACGGTCATGGAAAAGTGATGACTATTATTCATTAGATCATTGATTATTTTCTCGTAAAACTTTAGGCGATTCATAATCGGTCGCCAAAATTCATCCAGATGGCATGAACATGGAAATCGTGTTGAATTCATGTTTTATGGCTCTAAAATGCCAAAGAAATGAATTAAGGTCATGGAGAAGTAATGACTTTTGTTAATTAGGTTGTTTTTATGGTCCCGCAAAATTTGAGACGATTCGTAGTTAATCGCCCGTATTCATGCAGATTACATGGACTATAGCACATGAAAATCTGGGCGTATTGAATTCCTGTCTCATGGCCCTAAAATGCCAAAAAATAAGGAGTGATCATGGCAAAGCAATGACTATTATTCATTAGGTTATTTTTTATGGTCCACAAAAATTTTTAGGCAATTCAGATCCAGTCACCCAAATACATGCAGATGGTGTGGACTATATCACACGAAAATATGGGAATCGTGTTGAGTTCCTATTTTATGGCCCTAAAAGGCCAAATAATAAGGAACGGTCATGGCGAAGCGTTGAATATTATTCATTAGGTCAGTTTTTATGGTCTTGCAAAATTTTAGGCGATTCAGAGTCGATCGCCTGAATTTATGTAGATGGTGTTGACTATAGCACACGAAAATCTGAGACTCGTGTTAAAATTCTTTTTTATGGCCCTAAAATGCTAAAAATAAGATTTTTTTATGGAAAAGAGATGACTATTTTTTGTTAGGTCATTTTTTATGGTCCCCCAAAATTGTAGGCGATTCAGATCCGATCACTCAAATTCATGCAGATGGCGTATACTATAGCACAAGAAATTCTGGAACCGTGCTGAATTCCTGTTATGGGCCTAAAATGCCAAAATAGGAGGAGTGGTCATAAAGAAGCGGTGACTATTGTTCATTAGGAAATTTTTATGGTCCAGCAAAATTTAAGACGATTTAGAGTCGGTCGCCCGAATGCATGCAGATGGCATGGACTATAGCACACGAAAATCTTGAAATCATGCTGAATTCCTGTTTTATGGCCCTAAAATACTAAAAAATAATGAAAGGTCATGGCGAAGCGATGACACTTATTCATTAGATTTTTTTTTATGATCTTGCAAAATTTTAAGCGATTCGGAGTTGGTCGCCCGAATTTATGCAGATGTTGTGGACTATAGCACAAAAAAATCTGGAAATCGTGTTGAATTCTTTTTTACGGCCCTAAAATACCAAAGCTCAAGGAATTTTTATGTAAAAATGATGATTATTGTTCATTAGGTCATTTTATGGTCTCGCAAAATTTTAGACTATTCAGAGCCGGTCGCCTGAATTCATGCAAATTGCGTGGATTATAGCACACAAAAATCTAGGAATCGTGCTGAATTTCTGTTTTATGGCACTAAAATGCCAAAATATAAGAAAATTTCATGGAGAAGAGATGACTATTTTCAATTAGGTCATTTTTGATGAACCTGCAAAATTTTAGGTGATTCGGAAACGATCGCTCAAATTCATGCAGATGGCGTGGACTATAGCACATGAAAAATTGGAAATCGTGTTAAATTCTTGTTTTGTGGACCTAAAATGCCAAAAAAATAAGGAGTGGTCATGGAAAAGCAATGACTATTGTTCATTAGGTTATTTTTGATGGTCCACAAAAATTTTAGGCGATTCAGAGTCGGTCTCCCGAATGCATGCAAATGGCGTGGACTATATCACACGAAAATATGGGAATCATGTAAATTTCCTATTTTATGGCCCTAAAATACCAAAGAATGAGGAACAGTCATGGAGAAGCGATGAATATTATTCATTAGGTGTGGACCTGCAAAATTTTAGGCAATTCGGAGCCGATCGTCTGAATTTATGTGAATTGTGTGGACTATAGCATACGAAAATCTGGGAGTCGTGTTGAATTGCTTTTTTATGGCGCTAAAATGCTAAAAAAAAAATTAAGGACTGGTCATGGCAAAGCGATTACTATTATTCATTAGGTTGTTTTTTTGGCTTTCACGACCCAAACATCCCTCCGAAACACGTCGTGACGGTACCTAGTCTCTACGGCTAGGTAAGCCTAACAAATTGTGGAAGTATCAATAATGGAAGAAAAAATTAACAACAAACTGCAATAGATACTGAATAACCAATAGCAATGCCGCTCAGCATGTACAGTAACCAAAACGCTAGATGTACACAACTTTCCCAAAATCCGGAACATCATGAGTCACAAGCTACAGAAAGAAGATAGTATCTCTATACACCAGAGTCTAATAAAAAGAAATACATGTGTTTGACATGGGAAGAATAGAGGGGGACTTCGAGGTCTGCAGACACGGCAGATATACCTTGAAGTCTCCAACGCTGTCTCGGCTCACTGATGATAATGAACACCTGGATCTGCACACAAAACATATGCACAAGAGTAGCATGAGTACACCACAATGGTCCCCAATAAATGCCAAGCCTAACCTCGGTCGAGTAGTGACGAGATCAGGTCAGGCCCACTGGTATATAATAAATAAAGAAGGTGAATATAACAGTATAATAAGAGACTGAAGTTCAACAAAAGAAAACACAAGGAAATAACAGTACAGCACACAGGGATAAACAACAGGGGATCTCCCGAGATACCGTTTCGTAGTCCCAAAAGTAAATACGCATGGAAAACTCCCGAGGTACTGCCTCGTAGTCTCAAAAGTAAATGTGCAGGGGGATCTCCAGGGATACCGTCCCGTAATTCCAAAAGTCAATATGCAGAGGGATCTCCCAGGATACCGTCCCATAGTCCCAAAATAAATACACAACTCAGACAAATGAAGATAACATGTACGGCAAGAGAACTAAGTACAAGTCAAGAAAAGAAGAAGGAATTCACTAAGCATACTACAAAGAGTTCAGTTAAGCAATTAAGACACATAGGCATGTTATTCTAGTCTAACAGGATAACTACACATGTTAATATACTCAATTAAGATGAAAACAAGAAACTTCTCAGTAAAAATCAGGTTTTGCAACAAATAACCCGTGTACGCACTCGTCACCTCGCGTACACGGCACTCACATATCATATCATATCAGTATCAAATCCTAAGGGGATTCCCCCCCCCCCACAAGGTTAGGCAAGACACTTACCTCGAACCAAGATAAATCAATCGGTAGCAATGTTTTTCCCACGAATATCCGACTCCGAATGGCCAAAATCTAGCCAAAATCATTTACATACCATAAATATATCTATAAGAAACTAATCTAATCAATGAAATTAAGCTAAATCCAGAAATTAGGAAATCGTCCCAAAAACCCCCCACCCACTCCCCACCCACCCCAGCCTATATCTCGGAATCAGGTAAAAGTCACAAAATATGAACACTCATTCACTCACGAGTCCAACCATATAAGAATTACTCGAATCTGACCTCACTTCGCCTTTCAAAAGTCGAAATTTCAGTCTATGAAGTTTCTACCATTTTTCGCCAAATTCCAAACTCAAATCCCTAATCTTGCTAGGCAAAGACAGGTTAGAATGGATAGCTCGCGGGTGGGATTGACGGGATAGATCACTATTGCAGAAGGAGGGACAAGGGCGGTCTTGCTTGGCGCGAAGGCTGCTGGTTCGGGGGTAGAGTACAGTACTAGCAATAGATTCATGAAATATAGTCCAATCCAGGTTAGAATCACTTACCCCAACAATCTTCTTGAAGGAACCCCAAACAATCACCTCTCACCAAGCTCTCAAAGTCCCAAAATCAAAATGGGAATCGAACCCTCAAAATCCTCTTTTTTGCCCAGCAATCTCGCTTCTGCGAGCCTCTAATCGCACCTGCTGAAATGTCACCGAAGGTGCGGAATTAACTTAAGTCCGCTGGATCCGCATCTACGAGAGGAGGGCTGCACCTGCGGATCCGCTCCTATGACACGGAAGTCGCACCTGCGGCCCTGTTGATACCCAATTTTTCCTCAAAATATTTTTAATTTGCATATATACCTTCAATATCATGCTTTCAGAGCAATTGGCATTTTTCTATAATTTTCGTATATTTATTAATTTATTTTTAATTTATCCAGCATTTTATTTCCGATAATTAATTATAAAATTGCACTACAAACAATTTCAAAAGCATTCCTTGATTTAATTTATTATTTAGGGTCCTATTAAGATTAAATTATTATACAATCAGTCAAATTGGCACTATTTGGCTATAATCGCAATACCTTTGCAATTATGGCCTAATTATATGTTTTACGCCATTTTTACTCAGCAAGTAGTGATTTGTATTTTTAAATACTCGTTAATCATTTCAATTTAATTTATTAAGCATCAATTTCATTTATTATAATTGTTAACTATTTTTATAAATTATTTAACAATTAGCCATTTTTATTTTAATTCTAGCCTAATTAAATCTGAACTCCTACCCATTTAATTAGCCCAATAACCTAAGCCCAGTCTTTACAAAATACCAGGCCCAAACCTTAAATCCACCCGACCCAATTCCCCTTTAATCTGGACCGTTGATCATTTTTCATCAACGGGCCAGATTAATCCTTACCAAATTAAGACCTACACGACTACCCTCCCCGTCTAATTGCCCCCTCTCATTTCTCACTCAATCGTCTCTCTGAATCCTCTCCTCTCTCTCTCTCTAAACGCTTCACGTGCTAAACATATCTCCTCCCTTCTCCGGCCACCTCCTCGCTGGAAACCATGGAGGTCTCACCTCTCACCAGCCTTATAGCTTCATCATTCGCCTTGTGTCACCGTTTGGGGATTCTCAAGTGAACCATAGGTGGTTCGACTCCCATCTCCGGTCTCATGCCATCTTTCCGGCCATCTACGGACGTTCGAGTAAGATTTATCACCCTCCGGTTAAAAGCCGGTAAGATTTTGGGTTTTCTTCTTCTTCTCTGGGTTTTCTCTGGAAACCCTAACCTTGAAGACCTCTGATCTTTCTAGATCTGTAACAGATCTATGGATATTTTGATGTTTTCACATGTTTTCCTCAAAAGATTTCTTGATTTCAAACGATTTCCTCATATTCCAGACTAGGGTTTCTAAAACCCTTTTGCAAAACGATTTCTTTCTGATTTTTAGCAATTACTTTGTAATTTTATCATGTTTAAACATCACCTGAGCTTTTCTTTTTGTTCGATTCATTTTGTTAAGAAACCCTAATACTTCTGGGTTCGATTTGGAAGTTCGAGTCTGTTTGTGATGTTGTTTGCGTGTCTCTCATGAACTTCCTGGGCTTTCATGTATGTTCTATGTGCTTCCTGCTCTCATATGTTGTTAAGGTTTCCGAATCTCTACTGTTCCTCTAACTACTTGCTTAGGGTTTCTCTGATTTTTGTTCAACATGTGTTATTTATTGTTTAATAGGTCTGATTATTCATTTTTATTGATTGTTTCAACATACTCTCTATTGGTTCTGTGTATTTTCTGTAGAACTGTGATATTTTCCTTAAAAATGTGATTTTGTGTATTTTCCTTAGAACTCTTTACTGATTTTCGAATTATTTCCTTATTTGTGTGATACTTTCTTTAATTAGGACTGACTCCCTATGACTTTAGTCCCATCCGCGATTCCTGTGATTGATTTGTTAAAATTAAAAGGTATCCAACCTTATTTATGTGTTTCAACTTGCTGTCAAATAATCAATATATATTATCCTTATGTAAAATTATGTATTTAGCCTTTATCACATGCTACATGCCTTACTACTCTTATTTAGCTCATGATTGATTATTTCCTTATGTGACACCAAGTATGACCGTTTGAACTAGGACTCCCTAATTAAAGGGAGTTCAGGTCTGTGATTGATTCTAATTGAATATTGATTGATTAATCAGTACTTGTTACCTTATTTTCTACTCGTTTTGAAAAGCTATAAATACTCTAGTCTTTCACTAACACAAGGACACAAACAAATACTATTCTGAACTCTCTTACACACACACATATTCTCTCTTGTTATTCTTGTTGGTTAATTGCTATTCTCAGTCGGCTGCAAGTCAAGACTGCGCAACTATACACTCTACTGCTCTGCACTCTACTGTTCTTCACTCTACTGCTCCTCACTCTGCACTTATTCTCTCATTTAACTGGTATGTTTTTCAGTTTAACTTAAAGCATCAAAAACAACATGTCTCTTTTAATATTGCAATTCCTTTTGTTTCTATTATGCTTCTACTTGTGGTTATGTTGTCTACCTTGCAATTAGCATGCCAGTTTGTTATTTTACCAATATGATCATCCTTTTCCCTTTAGTTTTAGCATATTTTACTGCCTTTTTATATGTTTCACTAGGACTCTGCCTTACCCCTGATCCCCAGCATACTATAAGCATGTATTTGTGCCACTTAGTTACATGTAATTCTGAACATATGTTGTAAAAATTTCCCCTGGACCTGTGTGTAACTCTGTTTGTTATGTACTTCCTCTTTGGCATCCCTCAATCTGATTCCGTTTAGTTTCTGGCCTGAACATCTTTATGAAAACTGTTCTGTGGTTGTTAAAGTTCTGTGATACTTTAGTATTTCTCTGGTATTAACTTGTATGCAAATCTGCTTCATGAGCAACCTACTTGTCCCCAATCCCTTATTCCCTATTTGTGACTGCTCCCCTTTACTATGCATGTTGATGTGGTTATGAGTTGTTGATTTTCCTAATCCCTTTCTTTCAAATTGTTTTCATTAAAAGCAAAATCTTCTGTTCTCCAAAACTTATTTCAAATTACTCATTCTCAAACTGTTTTCCAACTCAACTATTTCAAAACTATGTCAAGCACTCTCACTATACTCATAGAACTTTAAGTTCTGCCCCTTTAGTGTGAGCATTTCTTTGGGAACCTTGAGCTCCCTCTGAACTTTGACACACAAATGCTGGCCATTCCATACTGCACTTACTCAATTTGGTTATGAAAATCTGGGCGTGAGCACTGCCCGGGATCCCTTGAGATCCTTAGGGAACTCTGACACACCTGGATTTGTAGAAAAGGCTATGAACTAATGGCAATGAGGATTCTGGAGATTCTGGGCCTATCAGTAGGCTCCCTATAGTATAACTTCTTCTTTTCATTATTCGGTTATGTAATTCATGCAAATGGCCTGTAATAATTATTGTAAACAACTCTTTGGGGATGGATAGTTGAAAGGGAAGGGGTGACTATGCATTCTTTAGCTATTAAAAGGGGTAGAAAGCATGTTATTAGGTTTATATTCCTACTTGCGCAATAGAAACTATGCTTAGGACTCATTTCATGCATTAGAGATCATGTTCCCTAAGACTTACACTCACTGTTTTCAGCATGTCCATCTCATTATCATATCACTTAGAAAATCCTGCATTAAAAAAATGTGTTAATAACCAGCACTTTACATCATGCTCTATGTTGCCATGTACACTTAGAAATTATGTCCCTAAGATAACACTAACAAACTGTACTCTTGCATATTCTTAAATCGCGCATAATGCTGTGAGTATTTAGAAATCCTGCTTAGAACTCTGCATATGCATCACTCTGCATCGCTACATGTGCATTAAATACCATGTTTTAGGATTTCATTCATACTCATTTAATAACACTTAGTCTAACTACTGATGCATGTTACTTTACACCTAGGCAAGCCTTAGGAAATCAGTTAAAGAAATAAAACCAGAACTGTCCTTTGTAATTAGTTTTCAACTGTCAGCATGTTTAAAACCAATAGGCAAGCCTGATTAAGACTTCCTCTCTGAGTTATGCAATAAATCTGTCTTTGTGTTATCACTTATATACCATGCTTAGGATCTGAACCTAAATCTAGACCTTAACTGTGTATGAATCATGTTGTTTATGTGTACTATGTGTGGAGGTACTTGAGCCTTTTCCTGTTTGTATGTTTATCCCCTTAATTGCAGTCATATATGTTTCTTGTTTGTCGCTTAGTGTTTTGCCTTTAAACCTGAGGGTCTACCTAGCACCTCCCTTATAGGATAGAAGTTCTAAATTCCTCTGGGACTGATAGGAAGGGATGGGTAACAACATGAAATAGAGGTTGAGACCAACACTCGCTCTAATTACCTTTACAGGGTGGGAAAGGGTAGATATGGATATGATGACCGGTGCGCTAATACCACGTGTAGCCCCTCTTCGAGGAGTGATTATCGGGTATTATACTGATGTGATCCCTATTATTATAAACCTAGGATACCCTTTATATTCTTAGATCGTAATCCTTTCAAAATCTAACCTTCTTTACTATTTTCAAACATATGCATGCTTAAGACTTAAATCCCCTCTTATTTGAGCCTTTATTTGTTTGTTTGCTAAGTCGTACAAATTCACAAAATCTGTTTGGCCGGGAACCACACTTGTGGATCCTGAGGGGTGCCTAACACCTTCCCCTTAGGTTGATTTCAAGCCCTTACCCTATCTCTGGTTAACAACGTAGCTGTAAATGAACATTTTTGGTGTCCTAACGCACCTTTAAGAATCGTTTGTTGGCGACTCTCAAAAACACAAACCCCTTTCCCAAAAAGAAAGAGTTGTCCCAACCGAATGTCATAAACCCGATCTCCGCGAGCAAAGAGGGGGCGCGACATACCCACACCGCACCTGCGCACTATCCAACCACAGAAGCGAGGACTCTTCTGCGCACTTATCTCCGCATCTGCGAACCCAGCTTGGGCTTCCCAATTTCACATCTGCGCTTCTTCATCCTCACTTGTGAGTCCGCACATGCGGTCTCCCTTCCGCAGGTGAGAAACACTAGAAACAATCAATCTACAGCACATGCCAAAGTCTAAATCTCATTTGGTTAAGCATCTGAAACACACCCGAGGCCATCGGGACCTCAACCAAACATACCAACTAGTCCTAAAACACCATAAGAACTTAGTCGAGCCCTCGAATCACACCAAACAACGCTAAAAACACGAATCACCCTCTGATTCAAACTTAATGAACTTGAAACTTCCAATTTCTACAACTGATGCCGAAACCTATCAAACCACGTCCGATTGACCTCAAATTTTGTACACAAGTCACATTCAACCTTACGGAACTACTCTAACTTCCGGAATCGAAATCTGACCCCGATATCAAAAAGTCCACTACTGGTCAAAATCTTCAAAATTTTGACTTTTGCCATTTGAAGCCAAAAAGAACTACAGTTCCGGAGCTAACGAAATAAAATCACCCAATGGAAATAATGGAACCGAAAAAACTCCATTCCGGATTCGTCTTCACACAGTTCCGACTATGGTCAAAATTTTACAACTTAAGCTTCTATTTAGGGACTAAGTGTCTTAAAACACTCTGAAACCACAACCAACACCTTCCGGTAAGATATATAAGCTAAAAAAGACACGGGGAAAGCAGTAAACAGGGGATCGGGGCTACAACACTCAAAACGACCGGCCAGGTTGTTACATCCTCCTTCTCTTAAAACAATCATTCATCCTCAAACGAGTATAGAGACATACCTGAAGTGGTGAAAAGATGAGGATAATGGCTATGCATATCATGCTCGGTATCCCAAGTCGCCACCTCGACTGGCTGACCCCTCCGTTGCACCTTCACGAAAGAAATGTTCTTTGACCTTAGCTTTCTGACCTGCCTGTCCAAAATAGCCATTGGCTCCTCAACATAAGATAGATCCTTGTCCAACTGGACTGAGCTGAAATCCAATACATGTGTCAGATCACCGTGATACTTCCGGAGTATAGAAACGTGGAATACCGGATTAACTCGTGTTAGACTGGGAGGTAGGTCAATCTCATAAGCAACCTTCCCAACTCGCCGCAGCACCTCAAAGTGACCAATGAACCTTGGTCTTAACTTGCCCTTATTCCCGAACCTCATAACGCCCTTCATAGGCATACTCAGAGCAAGACCCGCTCTCCAACCATGAATGCAACATCGCGAACCTTCCGGTCCGCATAACTCTTCTGTTTGGATTGGGTTGTGCGAAGTCAATCCTGAATCACCTTCACCTTATCCAGGGCATCCTGAACCAAGTCTGTACCCAATAATCTAGCCTCGCCGGCTCAAACCAACCCACTGGGGACCGACACCGCGTACCATACAGAGCCTCATACGGTGCCACCTAGATGCTTGACTGATAATTATTGTTGTAGGCAAACTCCGCAAGTGGAAAGAACTGATCCCACGAACCTCCAAACTCCATCACACATGCACGAAGCGTATCCACTAATATCTAAATAGTGCGCTCGGACTGTACGTCCGTCTGAGGGTGAAATGATGTGCTCAGCTCCATTCGAGTACTCAACTCATGCTTCGTGACCCTCCATAATTGTGATGTAAACTGCTTACCCGGTCAGAGATGATAGATACCGGTACGCCATAAAGCCTGACGATCTCGCAGATGTAAATTCGAGCCAGTTGCTTGGAAGAATAGTTAGTCATCACAGGAATGAAATAACCTGACTTGGCCAGCCTATCCACAATCACCCAAACTGCATCAAACCTCCGCTGAGTCCGTGGGAGTCCAATAATAAAATCCATAGTGATCTGCTCCTATTTTCACTCCGGAATATCTAACTTCTGAAGCAACCCACCCAACCGTTGATGCTCGTACTTCACCTGCTGGCAATCAAGGCACAGTGCCACATACTCTACTATGTTCTTCTTAATCCTCCTCCACCAGTAATGCTGCCTCAACACCTGATACATCTTCGCGGCACCCGGATGAATGGAGTACCGCAAACTGTGAGCCTCCTGGAGAATCAACTCTCGCAAACCATCTACATTGGGCACACATAACCTGCCCTGAATCCTCAATCCACCATCATCCCCAATAGTGACCTCCTTAGCATTACCGTGTTGGACCGTGTCCTTAAGGACAAGCAGATGGGGGTCATCATACTGACGCTCCGTGATATGATAATAAAGTGTCACGACCCGATTTCCCCTCCGAAGGCATCGTGACGGCACCTAGTCTCTACGACTAGGTAAGCCTAATTACGGAAACACATATTAAATAAAAGCAATAGGAATAAAAATGAAATAAATGAGTCTACAATGAAACATCGCCACTTGGCGCATACAAAATACAACTTTTCCCAAAAACCCGGAATATCACATTAGTCACAAGCTCTGTCTCAAAATAGCTCTATACAACGAGAGAAAATTTAAATGAAAAAGAAATCTATTAAATCTAGAGTGGAAGGTGACTCGAAGGACTCTGCGGACGTGGCAGAATTACCTTTCGATCTCCTAAAAAATGTTGCTCGAACCCCTAGCCACGGAACTGAGTGTTGGTACCTAGATTTGCACACAAAAAACATGTGCAGGAAAGGGCGTGAGTACACCACAAATTGGTACCCAGTAAGTGCCAAGCCTAACCCTAGTCAAGTAGTGACGAGGTCAGGTTAAGGCTCTACTGGATTTTTATAGTGAAAACAGTTTAAAATGTGAACAGAGAGATATAATAAGCTGAGGCAAATCAGTAGAAACAATGAGCTAAAAGGAAAATAATAACAGAGAGCCCTCGGCTCAGCATAACATATATCACAGTATCAAGTATGTAATGCAGTACATGGGGAAAGCTCTCGGAATCTCGTCTGTAGTCCCAATTTAAATATGCAATGCAGTACAGGGGGAAAGCTCTCGGAATCTTGTCCGTAGTCCCAATTTAAATATGCTATGCAGTACAGGGGGAAAGCTCCCGCAATCTCGTCTGTAGTCCCAATTTAAATATGCAATGCAGTACAGGGGGAAAGCTCCCGGAATCTCGTACGTAGTCCCAATTTAAATATGCAATGCAGTAGGAATACAGGATACAATTTTTTTATTTAAAACAGTTCAGGAAAAATCACAGGCAAAAAATTATGGATAAAACTACCTAAACATAGTACACAAGGTAATAACTAGGGAAAATTCAAGTAAAACAGGTAGGCATGCTATTTCCTAATCTAAACTACATAGTTGATACATGAATCAGTGAAATAGGAGTGAAATGATTTAAGTCATAGAGGAAAAAATGGAGTTTTAGCAACAATGGTCCGTGTACGTACTCGTCACCTCACGCACACGGCGCCCAATCAACATAAAACAGTATTAAAATAGCCTAGAGGAAGTCCCCAACACGGAGTTGGGCAAGCCACTTACATCGACTTTTGTACTCAACTCAAAACCACGCTCTTGCCACGAGTATCTGACTCCGAATGGCCCAAATCTATTCAATTCGGTTGCATAATGTAAATATCACTTTAAGGAATCAAAATAGCTATAAGTTGGAAGTTAATACGCGAATTTAGGAAAATCGCCCAAAAAGTCCCCCGGGTCCACGTCTCGGAATCGAGTGAAAGTTACAAATTTAGAACACTCATGAACTCACTCAAACAATAATCATCGAAAACCGACGATAAAATCTTATTATATTCTCGGATTTTCTAATTAGGGAAACTTCTTCCCATTTGCATGATTTTCACCTAAATCCCTTAATTGCATGGAAGAAATGGCTAAAGATAAATGATATACAAAGGAAATAGGGTTAGGAATTGTTACCTATGAAGCTTTTCCTCAAAACTCACTCCAAATTGCCTACACCCGAGCTCCAAATTATTTTTAGAAGTTATGAAATTCAAGCCCTCTAATCTGATATAACTGCCCAGCGATTTCCGCACCTGCGCCCCTTGATCCGCACCTGCTGTCCCGCACCTGCAGAAAATCCATCGCAGGTGCGAAAACCCACTAAAAGGCCTAGGGCCGCACCTACGGTCAATTGGCCGCATCTGCGACTCCGAACCTGCGGAAAACCAATCGCACCTGCGAGGTCTGGTTGACTTGACCAAGCCCGCACCTGTGAGCCTCTCTTCCGCTCCTGCGTGTCCGCACCTGCGAAAAATCCATCACAGGTACGAGACACCAGAACCAGAAATGGTTCAGCTGTTTTCCAAATTCCAAAATCACTCGTTGAGCATCCGAAACATCCCCGAGGCCCTCGGGGCGTCAACCAAACTTACCAACCAGTCCTAATACCTTATCCAAACTTAGTCGAGCCTCCAAAACACATCACATAATACCAAAATCACCAATTATACATGGATTCAAGCCTAAGAACTTGTGAAATTTCCAAAATCTACAACCGATGCTGAAGCACATCAAAACTAGTCCGAATGACCTCAAATTTTACACACTGGTCACAAATGATACAATGGACCTACATCCACTCTCGGGATTCCGTTCCGAGCCCGATATCAAAATTTCACCTATCGGCCGAAATTCTAACCTTCGCCATTTCAAGCCTAAATATACTACAGACCTCGAAAACACATTCTGTAAACGCTCCTAACTTCGAAATCACCCAACGGAGCTAACAGAATCGACGAAATTCCATTTCGGACCCGTCTTCCCACAGTTCCAACTACGGTCCGATTTCTAAAGCTTAAACTTACATATAAGGACTATGTGTCCAAAAACTCTCCGAATTTCACCACTCAATGTTCCAACAAGTCCCAAAAGCATAAATAGACATGGGGAAAGCAGTTATTAGGGGATCGGGGCGCTAACTCTCAAAACGACCTACCGAGTCGTTACATAAAGAGAAGACCGAGAGACTACACAAGCCAATACTCAACTCGGCTCAGAAATATACAATCTCACAAACTGGATGGCTAAGGCCTGAACATCCAACGCCAATGGCCTCTCTGTTGCTGGTAGATATGCTAAACTCCCCAAACTCTCTACCCCGCGACTCAAAGCATCGGCCACCACATTGGCCTTCCCCCGGTGGTACAAAATGGTGATATCATATTCCTTAAGTATCTCCAACCACTACTGCTGACCCAAGTTAAGATCCTTTTGCTTGAACAGATGTTGCAAACTCCGATCATCGATGTAAATCTAACAAGGGACATCATACAAATAGTGCCGCCAAATCTTCAAGGCATGAACAATAGTTGCTAACTCAAGGTCGTGGACATGATAGTTATTTTCATGTACCTTCATCTATCTAGACGAGTAGGAAATCACCCTATCATCCTGCATCAACACCACACCGAGACCAATCCGCAACGCATCACAATTTACAGTATAAGACCCCAAACCTATAGGCAATACCAATACTAGGGTTGTAGTCCAAGTTGTCTTGAGCTTGTGAAAGCTCTCCTCTCACTCCTCTATACACCTGAACGGAGCACTCTTCTGGGTCAACCTGGTCATAGGTGCTGCAATAGATAAGAATCCCTCTACAAAACAATGGTAATACCCCGCCAAACCCAGAAAACTCCGGATCTCTGTAGCTGATGACGATCTATGCCAACTTTGCACTACTTCCACCTTCTTCGGATCTACCTTGATCCCATCACTCGATACTACAGGACCCAAGAATGCCATTGAGTCTATCCAAAACTCACACTTAGAAAATTTTTCATATAACTTCTTTTCCCTTAAGGTCTGAAGCACAGTCCTCGGGTGCTGCTCATAATCCTCCTGAGTACGGGAGTACACCAGAATCTCATCAATAAACACAGTGATGAAGGATTCAAGATAAAAGACATCACAAGAAACTCATAGTGACCATACCGGGTCCTGAAGGTATTCTTCGAGATATCTGGCTCCCGAATCTTCAACTGATGATAGCCTGAACGTAAGTCAATCTTGGAAAACATCCTAGCACCCTGTAACTGATCAACTAAGTCATCAATATGAGGCAATGGATACTTGTTCTTACTGTAACTTTGTTCAGCTGGCGATAATCAATGCACATTCGCATAGAACCATCTTTTTTCTTCACATATAAGACTGGAGCACCCCAAGGTGACACACTGGGCCGAATGAAGCCCTTATCAATAAAATCCTACAACTGCTCCTTCAACTCAGGAGGAGTCATACGGTATGGAGGAATAGAGATGGGTTGAGTGCCCGGCAACAAATCAATGCCAAAATCAAAATCTCTGTCGGGCGGCATGCCCGGAAGATCAACTAGAAACACATCTGGGAAGTCCCTCACTACTAGAACGGACTCAATTGTAGGGGTATCAATACTGAAATCTGTCACATAGCTAGATACGCATCACCCCCTTCTCAAACATTCCTTGAGCCTTAAGAAATGAAATAACTCTGCTGGGAGTGTACTCTAAGGTACCACTTCACTCAAATCGTGGTAAACCTAGCATAGCCAGCGTCACAGTCTTAGCGTGACAATAAAGAATAGCATAATGAGGCGACAACCAGTACATGCCTAAGATAACATCAAAGTCTACCATGATGAGTAATAATAAACTGGCTCTAGTCTCAAAACCACTAAGAGCAATCAAACACGACTGATACACGTGGTTCACAACAAGAGAATCTCCCACGGGAGTAGACACATAAACAGGGGAACTCAAAGAATCCCGAGATATGCCCAAATACGGGGCAAAATAAGAGGACACATAGGAATATGTAGAGCTTAGGTCAAATAATATCAACGCATCTCTATGACAGACCGAAACAATACCTGTAACGATAGAGTCAGAAGCAACTGCCTCTGTACGAGCCGGAAGAGCATACTATCTTACCTGGCCTCCCCCTCTAGGGAGACCTCGACCTCCTTGACCTCCACCTCGAGCTGGCTGAGTAGGTGTGGTGGTAGCTGGTGCTGAAATCATAGCTTGAGGACCCAGTGGAGCACGTGGTGGCTGAGAAGTCTATGGAGGTGCACCCCTCCTAAGTCTAGGAAAATCCTCACTATATGGAGAGTGTCTCCACACTCGAAACAAGCTCTCAAATGGAATGGTTATTGTGACTGACTCGGGCCAGGTTTGCAGGACTGGCCGCTAAAAGCACCCCGAGAAGGAGGCACTAGATACTGGTGGTGGATAATAAGGTTCTTGCGGCCTAGAAGGGGATAGAACACCACTAGAGGCTGGAAGAGCTGAATGAACGGGGCAACTCACATAACACCTACCATGTCGAACTGCAGTTGGGGCACGAGTACCACTGTAAGTGCCAGACTCTCGAGACCTCTTGGCCTCCCTCTCCTCTCTATCCCAGGAAAGCATGCCCTCCAATCTCCTAGAAATACTCACAACCTGCTGATAAGAAATATCCATATCCAACTCCCTAGCCATACTGATCTTGATACTAGGGTGGAGTTCCTCAATAAATCGTTCAACCCTCTCTCGAACTGTGGCAACCAAGGTCGGTGCATGTCGAGCCAAATTACTGAAATGGATTGCATATTCTAACACAGTCATAGCACCCTGGCGCAACTGCTCAAACTCTGCGCCCCATGAGTTCCTGAGGCTCTGAGGGACATACTCTCTCAAAAAAATATTTGAGAACTGAGTCCATGTAAGTGAAGTTGTCTCATCTGGGCTACTTAACTTATTAGTATGCCACCACTGATAGGCTGCTCTTCTAAGTTGGAAGGTGGTAAAGGAAACCCCACTCGTCTCTGTTACGACCATTGTATGGAGAATACAATGACACTCCTCCAGAAAACCCTGGGCATCATCTGTGGCCAATCCACTGAAGGTAGGTGGGTGGTGCTTCTTGTACCTCTCAAGTCTGAGCTGCTCCGCCTCAGAAGCGGCTATCCTAGTCTCTTTCTGACCGAAGCTACTGGTTGCATAGGGATAAACTCTAGGGCTTGGTCGACCTGAACCTTTGCTCCGGAGTATAGGCTGTGGGAGTCTATGCCCCTCCCCCGGCTTGAGATATGGCGGGAGCTAATGGAATCAATCCAGCAAGAGCTAAGGTGTTGAACATGCTCATGAACTGGGTTAAAGCCTCATGGAGGGCGGGTGCAACAATAGGCACCTCTGATGCCTGCCCTCGAGCTGGAGCTGTTGGGGGCTCCTCTGTCGCAGCTCATGCAGGTGCTCTGGCAGCACCGTGTGCTCGTCTTCTATCCCGGACCCGACCTCTAGCGGATCTAGCAGGGGGTGCGGGTGCCTGGTCATCAGATCCTCCTGTACGAGTCCTCACCATTTGTGAGAAAGAATAGAATATAAAAGTTTAGAATTTGATGTCAACAAATTTCGCACGACCGGGAATCAAAGAAGTATAATTGTTCCTAACAGTTCCATAGCCTCCCAAAGAGGTACAGACGTCTCCATACCAATCCGCGAGACTCTAATAAACCGGCTTGTGACTCATGACACCTATGAACCTAGAGCTCTGATACCAACTTGTCACGACCCAAACTTTCCTCCGAAACACGTTGTGAAGACACTTAGTCCCTACGACTAAGCCTAACAAATTGCGGAAGTATCAATAATGGAAGAGAAACTTAATAACAAACTGCAATAAATACTGAATAACCAATAACAATGTCGCTCGGCATGTACGGTAACCAAAACGCTAGACGTACTCAACTTTCCCAAAACCCAAAACATCATGAGTCACAACTACAGAAAGAAGACAGTATCTCTATACACCAGAGTCTAATATAAATAAATACAGGAGTGTTTGACATGGGGAAGAATAGAAGAGGACTCCGAGGTCTGCGAGCGCGACAGATATACCTTGAAGTCTCCAAAGGTGTCCCGACTCACTGATGATGCGGCTGGTAATCCACACATGGATCTGCACACAAAACATGTGCACAAGAGTAGTATGAGTACACCACAATGGTACCCAATAAGTGCCAAGCCTAACCTCGATCGAGCAGTGACGAGATCAGGTCAGGGCCACTGGTATATAATAAATAAAGCAGGTGAATATAACAGTATAATAAGAGACTGGAGTTCAACAAAAGAAAACAAATGGAAATAACAGTACAACACACAAGGATAAATAACAGGGGATCTCCCGAGATACTGTCTCGTAGTCCTAAAAGTAAATACGCAGGGAGAACTCATGAGGTACTACCTCGTAGTCTCAAAAGTAAATGTGCAGGGAGAAATCCCAAAGTACCTCCTCGTAGTCTCAAAAGTAAATGTGCAGGGGGATCTCCTGGGATACCGTTCCATAGTCCCAAAAGTAAACATGCAAGGGGATCCCGTAGTCCCAAAGTAGATACACAACTCAGACAAATGAAGATAACAGGTACGGCAAGAGAATCTACAGTTTAGACTAAGTACAAGTCAAGAAAAGAAGCATGAATTCACTAAGCATGCTGCAAAGAGTTCAGTTAAGCAATTAAGACACGTAGGCATGCTATTCTAGGCTAACAGCATAACTACACATGCTAGTATACTCAATTAAGATGGAAACAGAAAATTTCTAAGTAAAAATCAGGTTTTGCAACAAATAGCCCGTGTATGCACTCGTTACCTCGCGTACACGACGCTCTCATATCATATCAGTATCAAATCCTATGGGGATTTCCTCCACACAAGGTTAGGCAAGCCACTTACCTCTAACTAAGCTAAATCAATCGGTAGCAATTCTTTTCCCACGAGTATCTGACTCCGAATGTCCCAAATCTAGAAAAAATCAATTACATACCATAAATATATCTATAAGGAACTAATCTAATCAATGAAATCAAAGCTAAAGCAAGAAATTAGGAAATCATCCCATAAAGCCTCCCCGAGCTCACGTCTCAGAATCGGCTAAAAGTCACAAAATATGAACATCCATTCTTTCACGAGTCCAACCATATAAGAATTACTCGAATCCTACCTCGCTTCGCCTTTCAAAACTCGAAATTTCAGTCGATGAAGTTTCTACCATTTTCCCCCAAATTTCCAACTCAAATCCCTAATTAGATGATGAAAATAGCAATAGATTCATAAAATATAGTCCAATCCGGGTTAGAATCACTTTCCCCAACAATCTTCTTGAAGAAACCCCGAAAAATCGCCTCTTACCGAGCTCTTGAAGTCCCAAAATCGAAATGGGAATCAAACCCTCATAATCCTCTTTTCAGCCCAGCAATCTCGCCTTTGCGAGCCTCTAACCTCACTTACGATGCTACACTTGCGAAAATGCCATTGCAGGTGCGGACTTAACTTAAGTCCCCTGGTTCTGCATCTACGAAAGGAGGGTCGCACCTGCGGATCTACTCCTGTGACAAGGGAGTCGCACCTGTGACCCACACTGCTCCTGCTCACTGTCTAACCGCAGAAGCGAGGACACTTCTGCACAGTTATCTCCGCACCTGCGAATGCAGCTTGGGCTGCCCAATTCCGCATATGTGCTTCTTCATCAGAACGTGCGATTCAGCACCTGCGTTTTCCCTTCCATAGGTACGAAACACCAGAAATCAGCAATCTACAGCATATGCCTAAGTCCAAATCTCATTATGTTAAGCATCTGAAACACACCCGAGGCTCCCGGGACCTCAAGCAAACATACCATTCAGTCCTAAAACACCATACAAACTTAGTTGAGCCATCGAATCACATCAAACAATGTTAAAAATACGAATCACCCTCCGATTCAAAATTAATGAACTTGAAACTTCCAATTTCTACAACCAATGCCGAAACCTATCAAACCACGTCTGATTGACCCCAAATTTTGCACACAAGTCATATTTAACCTTACGGACGTATTCCACATTCCGTAATTGAATTCGACCCCTATATCAAAAAGTTCACTATCGGTCAAAATCTTCAAAAATTTGACTTTCGCTAATTCAAGCATAAATGAGCTATAGGAACCGACAAAACTCCATTCCATAATCGTATTCACACAGTTCTGACTACGGTCAAAATTTTACGACTTAAGCTTTCGTTTAGGTAATAAGTGTCCCAAAATACTCCGAAACCACAACTAACACCTCACGGTAAGACATATAAGTTGAAAAAGACACGGAGAAAGCAGTAAACAGGGGATCGGGGCTACAACACTCAAAACGATCGGCCGGATCGTTAAATTGGTCCACAAAAATTTTAGGCGATTCAAAGTCGGTCGCCCGAATGCATGCACATGGCATGGATTAAATCACACGAAAATCTGGGAATCGTGCTGAATTCCTGTTTTATGGCCCTAAGATGCCAAAGAATGAGGAACGTTCATGGCAAAGTGATGAATATTATTCATTAGGTCAGTTTTTATGGTCCCGCAAAGTTTTAGGCGATTTGGAGCCGGTTGCCCGAATTTATGCAGATGGCGTAATATAGCATACGAAAATATTGAAATTGTGCTAAATTCATATTTATGGCCCTAAAATTCCAAAATGAGGAATAATCATGGCACAACAATGACTATTGTTCATTATATCAATTTTTATGGTCCCGCAAAATTTGAGGCGATTCAGACTTGGTCACCCGAATTCATGCAGATAGTGAGGATTATAGCACACAAAAATTTGGGGATCGTGTAGATTCCTATTTTATGGTACTAAAATGCTAAAAAAATGAGGAACGGTCATGGAGAAGCGATAACTATTGTTCATTAGATAATTTTTTATGGTTCCGCAAAATCTTAGGCGATTCGAAATCGGCCGCCCGAATTCATGCAGATGGCGTGGACTATAACACACGAAAATCTAAGAATTATGCTGAATTCCTCTTTTATGGTCATAAAAAGCCAAAAAATGAGGAAGTCCATGGCGAAGAGATGACTATTATTCATTAGGTTGATCCGCAAAATTTTAGACGATGCGTTGTCGGTCGCCCGAATTCATGCATATGGCGCTAACTACACAAGAATATGGAAATCGTGTTGAATTCTTATTTTATGACTCTAAAATGCCAAAAAATGAGGAACGCTCATGGAGAAGTGATGATTATTGTTCATTAGGTCATTTTTTAAAGTCCCACAAAATTTTAGGCGACTCGAAGTCGGTCGCCCAAATTCTTACAGATGGCTTGAACTATAGCACAGGGAAATCTGGGTATCCTGCTGAATTTCTGCTTTATGGCACTAAAATACTAAAAAAGAAGAACGGTCATGGAGAATCGATGACTATTTTTAATTAGGTCAGATTTTATGGTCCCGCAAAAATTTAGGTAATTCGGAGTCGGACGCCTGAATTCATGTTAATGGCATGGACTATAGCACACAAAAATCTAGGAATCGTGCTGAACTCTGGTTATATGGCCCTAAAATGTAAAAAAAAAGGAACGATCATGGCGAAGCGATAACTATTGTTCATTTGGTCATTTTTATTGTCATGCAAAATTAAGGCGATTCGAAGTCGGCCGTCCGAATTCTTGCAGATGGAGTGGACTATAGCACACGAAAATTTGAATCGTATTGAATTCCTGTTTTATGGCCCTAAAATACCAAAAAATAAGAAAAGTTCATGGCAAAGTGATGACTATTGTTCGTTAGATCGTTTTTGATGGTCCCATAAAATTTTAAGCGATTTGGAACCAGTCTCCCAAATTCATGCAGATGGCGTGGACTATAGCACACGAAAATATGAAAATCATGCTGAATTCTTTTTTTTAGTCCCTAAAGTGCCAAAAAAAAAAAAGGAACGGTCATGGAGAATTGATGACTATTGTTAATTAGGTCATATTTTATTGTCCCGCAAATTTTTAGGCGTTTGGAGCCAGTCGCTCGAATTCATGCATATGGGTTAGATTATAACACACAAAAATTTGAGAATTATGTTGAATTCCTATTTTATGGCCCTAAAATTCCAAAAAATGAGGAGCGATCATGACGAACCAATGACTATTGTTCATTATGTAATTTTTGATGGTCCGCCAAAATTTTAGGTGATTTAGAGCAGTCACCCGAATGCATGCAGATGGCCCTTACTATAGCACACAAAATTTGGGAATCGTGTTGAATTCCTTTTTTATGGCCCTAAAAGGCCAAAAAATGATAAACAATGGTGTAGCAATAACTATTGTTCATTATGTCAATTCTTATGGTTCCGCAAAATTTTAGGCGATTCGAAACCGATAGCCTGAATTCATGCAAATGGTGTGGACTATAACATACCAAAATTTGGAAATTGAGCTGAATTCTTATTTTATGGCTCTAAAATGCCAAAAAATGAGGAACGATCATGGCGAAGTGATGACTATTGTTCATTAGGTCATTTTTGTTGATAGCTGAAAAGATTGAAAAACTACGTAAAAAGTCTAATACACTTCAAATATTCATACATACTTAGGACCATTTCGTAGCACCATCGTAAAATATTTTTCATCCTACATTTTCTTTTTGATTCATGGTGAAAATAATTGAGTCCTAAAATTAAACACCACAAAATCAGAATTATATTCTACTATTCAACTTCAATTAATATACGAAAAGGGTCAAAATTGCCCCTGTACTATTGAATATTGTTTAAAATTATCCTCCGTTATACTATTTGGGAAATCGTTTCCTACCGTTATACTTTTGTTTAGATCTACCCCTAATTTAAACGGTTGGCCACGTATCATTCTCAGATTTAATTGACCCATTCCCAATTTAAAATACTTGATAACTCTCTTATCTGACCCGTTACCCGACACTAAACACCCCTTCCAAAATAATCCCACTAGACATGAATCCAGCCCCATGCTCTTACAGTCTTCTCTCTCTTCCCTCTTGTCCTCTCTTCTCTTCCCCCACGTCACACTAAAACAGCCGGAAATAGCATCTCGTCGGAAAACCATTCCGACAGCACTAACCTTCATTGTACTGGCCCCCTCTTTATCTCCTTCTTCTTACGTCATTCAAACAGTTTGTTCCACCAAAAAGTGGCAAAAAATGGAATCGGGTAAAACTCGCCGGAAAAATCACAAGATCACCACCATCGACTACCTTTACTCTCTCTCACTGTTTTCCCTTTTTTTCCCCAAACACCGTGAAAACAAACGAGATCCATTATAGATCTTGACCAGAAAATAGCCAAAATACTACTGCCTCACCCCTTCTTTCATTTTTTATACTCAATTTCTCTTTCTTCGTTGCAATTTGTTAGATAAAAAAAAGAGGTTCTGGCACTTTTTGAACTTCGCCGCCAAATGGATCCTCGCCAGATCCAATGAAAATCCTTGGATCTGCTCGTTGTTTTTTATTTTTCGGTGAGCTTTAGATATCTGCTCGTGTTAATAAAAATCATTTCCGGTGACTTTTAAAAATCTGCTCGTGTTAATTGCAATCTTTTCAGTCATCGTGCAAAAATTTGCTTCAGGCTTTAGCTAAAAAGAAAGCACAATCACGTGATGAATTTTCTATTCGTTTGTCCTCTCAACTTAATCCCATTTTCATTTATTTATTCCAACTTCTACTTACAAAAAAGTTGAGTCAAATAATGATTGTTAGGAATAACGCCAAAATTTTCTTTTAGTAATTGCTAGGAACAACGTTGGAAACCTGTTGGTGTTTGATGGAGTTATATTAGGTGGAGGGTTTTAGGGTAAGGTAACGGGTCGGTAAGAGAGGAATGTGATATTTTAAAGTGCGGTAAATCGATTGAGTCTAGTAGTGACATGTGGTCAACCGTTTAAATCAGGGGTTGATTTGAACGAAAATATAACAATAGGGACAAAATTGACCAAATAGTATAACGGAGGATATTTTTAAACAATATTCAATAGTATATGGGCAATTTTGGCCCTTCTCCGATTAATACAAGAGTAAACTCTCATAGGTTCATATCGAGGAGTTATTGACCAATTAATGTACGAGTCATTATGTAAATACTCCCTCTGTTTACTTTTACTTGACATGTTTTGACTTTTCACGCCCTTTAAGAAATAATAAATGAAGTGCATAATTTACCATGATACACATATTAATTGATGCATATTTTATTGGATTTGAAAAAATAATTTGAAATGAGTAATAAATATTTTGGTTATAACAAGAAAAAATATTTGTCATTCTCTTGATATGCGTAACGTGACAAGTAAAAATAAAAATCTATTTTTAATATACATGTCAAGTAAACGTGAACGGAGGGAATATACTTTATACACAGCTTAGGAATTAAACACGTCTAGAAAACATGTGATCTCGACGATAAAATTTTTTATTTCTTTAATTAGAAATATCGAGTCGTGTGAATAGAATTTCCTTTTGATAGATAGCCCTTCTTCTTTTACACATTTTCGAGACAAATCTAAATTAATCATATGTGTAAATGTAGAATAATGGTTATTTAGAGTAAAATGTCTGTTGCCCATTTAAATATCTCCAATTTAGAAGGCTAAACTCTTAACTGTCTGTGCCGTACTTATAAATCTGTGACCGATCCAAATATTCTTATTTCATTTTCCGGTTCAACGGCCTGCTAAAATTTACCGGTTTAACGCACAAACCTACAGTTCAGTAAATACTCAATTACAGCTTAACCATGGCGGTGTTACCATATTCTGAGGTAGATTCGAGCTTAAAAGCTTTAGCCGGTCGAGCCGAAGGATTTGGCAGGTTTTCCATCGGCGGTCTAAATGGTCCGGCCTATTCTGTCACTACATTGGCCGGTTTGTTCCTCCTCCTCCTCCATTGATCGAAAGTGAATTATAGATATTGTGCTTTAGGAATAAGAACTGCGATCATTATTAATTTTGTTTGTAAAAGCAGATTCCTATGATAGAATAATTCTCCAGTTTTCAGTTGATGGCCGTGGTGGTCTTGGACTTTGTTATGCCTTACAAAAATATAGAGTCCTTTTAATCCTTTTTAATTGCATAATATTGGCATTAGATGAGTTTAAAAGAAGTAACATGGTGAGTGAGGATTCATGTAATCGACCTCACTTGTTTGGGACTGAGGCATTTATTCGGCGCTATACCAATTTAATAAATACATAACATGTGGTTTTTATATACACTCTTATGACTTAATCTGGTTAAGTAAATATATATATTATCATCTCAAGTAAATATATATATTCACCAATTTAATAATTTTTTTTCCCTTGTCAGACTTTTATTCCCTGTTATTTGATTCAATTACTTTCTTTGTTTCATTTTATGTGACACTATTTTCTTATTAGTCTGTTCAAAAAGAATAACATCTTTATATATTTAAGACAATTTAACTAAACTTTCCATTTTATCATGAATGAGAAGTTCTTATAGCCGCACAAATGTTATGACATGTTTAAGAGTACAATCGTCAAAAGTCGTATAGCCTCACAAATTTTATAGCACTTCTAAGACCACAAGTTTCAAATGTTTTCCTTTGTTTCTTAAACTCAATGTCAAATCAAATTATATCACATAAATTGAAGTCTTATACATTATTTGCTCGGCATCCAGGGGTCACGGACCGACCATAGAACCTTGTTCAATAACTGGAATGCATTAGTTGTCTGACTCTCAGGTTTCTTGTTATAAGGATTAAGGGGGGTGGATCGTCTCAGTATGTCTTCGCCTTTCAAAGAAGTAGCTATCTTGTTTTACATTCTAACTAATAGTATACTGTTTTATTATTCTCTTCTTGCTCTCCTAAGAAAGAAAAGATGACTTTAATTTAGAGGATACAACTTAATAATCTTTATAAAAAACAAAGAAGTAGTAGAACTTGAACCTGTCGGTGCTTATTGTGCATAAACATGGTTTGCTCTTAAGAACTTAATTTGGGCATCCAAAAGATTGAGACATGTCAGTTTGTAGTTAAAAGTTCATATGTTACTCATCTAGGTGGAGTAGATAGCTTCCAAAAGTTAACACCATCCACTTTCTTGTTTGTAGATGATGGTCCAGGATCACTTCGTGATGGATGTCGTAAGAAAGAACCGCTATGGATTGTTTTTGAAGTTTCAGGCACCATTCATCTCGCATCTTACCTACGTGTGTCATCTTATAAAACTATTGATGGTCGTGGCCAAAGGATAAAACTCACTGGCAAAGGCTTACAATTGAAGGATTGCGAGCACATAATTGTATGCAATTTGGAATTTGAAGGTGGCAGAGGTCATGACGTTGATGGCATTCAAATAAAACCAAATTCTAGGCACATTTGGATAGACCGTTGTTCTCTTCGTGATTATGATGATGGCCTAATTGATATAACCAGACAAAGCACCGACATCACCATATCCAGGTGTTGTTTAGTTGTTCCCGGTATTTTGTACATTGAGATACTTTCCGTGTCAGATTAATGATCTGATAAGCCCCAGATTATAAAAACTTATTCCAGGAGGGCCAAAAATAACAAATTGAAAACTTAGTAACTGTCTGTTGACAGCTACTCATGTAGTGGGCAGTTTTATCTGGAGAAAGAAGGAAGTTGTAGGGGCAGAAAATATTCGACAGAAAAAATAGAATGCTTGGGAGAGTTACCAACTGTTACGCGGCGCCTTCCTGAGATTCTTTGGAAGGGCGACGTAAGGCTAAGAAACCGATGTCAAGGTGGTTGTTGTCCGCCGAGTGAGGTCTCCTCCGCACGCTAGACGAGATTGTCAGTGCCATGCGGGAAAACTAATGCCAACAATTGAGAGAATAGTAATGAGAATTGAATAAAAGCTTGATTGCATTAATGAAAGCTATTACAAAAGAAGGCAACGCCGTGTCGAGGGGGAGAGACACCAGTACAGAGAATTGTTTGCTAGAAAGTTTTTGATTGCTTGAAATTTCATGTCTCGTAATCTTAGTAATATGTATTTTGGCTCTATGTCGTTAGTATTGATTTCAGTCATTTTCTATTCAGTCTAGAATGTTATATGTTGTAATTTAGGAGTTATCAGTGTTGGAGCGGGTATTCTCAGACTTTGTTGAAGTAGATTCTGTGTTTTTCGGTGTAATATATTAGTATTTCTTCCTGTTATTTTCTATTTGTGCAGTAAACTCTATCAATTTGATATCAGAGCGGTGACGTTCGGGTATGGTGAGGAGTAAAATGGAGGGACGAGTTGAGCAAGTGGAAACTAATTTGACTGGGTTAAGAGAAGATGTTAGAAGGCTCGAAGGATGGTTCCAAGAAATGAGAAAGTCTCTTGCGAGAATTGAAGTACAAGGGAGAACTGTGATTGCAGAAGCATTCCTTCTCAAACCAGAACTTTGGGAAGCCAAGAAAAGGGAAGTAATCTTAACTTGGCCGGGGAAAAAGATGGGAAGAAATTCCGGAAACTACAACTACCGGTTTTCGAAGGAGAGGACCCTATGGGATGGAATTTTAGAGTGGAACGATACTTTGCAGTGAATGAAGTTTCTGAAGCAGAAAGATTGCAGGCAGTCGATGTTTGTTTAGAAGGAAAAGCCTTAAATTGGTATTATTGGTTAGAGTCTAGACAACCAGTTCTAACCTGGGAAGACTTCAAAAGAGAGCTGCTGAACTGATTTCATCATTCGCAAAAGAGCAACCAGTATGCCGTCTTAATGGGGCTAAAGCAGAACATCACTGTTGCAGCGTTTCGTGAAGAATTTGAGAAGGTGACAAGTTCTATGAGGGAAGAATCTGATGGACTGTTGTCTGGAGTGTTTTTGAATGGTCTTAAAGAGGAAATCCGAGCAGAAGTGATGCTTTTGCGGGCTCAAACATTGAGGGAGATAATGGAGATGGCTCAAAAGGTAGAGGATCGAAATTCTATTTTAGAGCAAGTTCAGGTGTTTAATTCTGAACCAAATAGAGGCAGTTCAAACAACAAACAAGTTGGATTTAGACCCAATTACTCTCGGGTCACAAACGTACTTGAAGCACGCGATTCAAGAGCCCGAGCAGCAGGACGCAACATTGATTCGCAATTGCATGCTTCAGCACAGCCAACTGGCTTTAACGTGTCTTCTGCAGCAAAATCCGAGGGACGATTAAGAAGGTTGTTTGATTCAGAAATTGCCCGAAAAAGAGAGTTAGGGTTATGTTTCAGATGTGACGAAAAATTTGGCCCTAACCATCGTGGTAAGAATAAGCAACTTAACCTCTTGATTGTTTCAGAGGCACCTAACACAGAGGAAAAGGAAACAGAAGAATTCTTTGAGGTCGCCGGAGAGGCTGCAGATGAAGGAGAACAAAAGGCTACTATGATGGTGTTGAATATGAATTCGATTATGGGCCTTACTGGAGAAAGAACAATGAAACTTGTGGGAAAAATTCATGGGCATGACGTGATAGTTTTGGTGAACAGTGGAGCAAACCATTATTTTGTATCTTCGAACCTTGCTCGTCATCTGCAATTACCTATTGAGAAGACCAACAAATTTGAAGTAACAGTTGGTAATGGTCAACAAGTCAGTGGGAATGAACTATGCAAAGGGGTGAGGTTGGACGTGCAGGGAGTAAAAATTCACTAATAATATTTTCTGTTTGAATTAATTGGAACTGATGTGGTATTGGGGATGGAATGGTTAGCCGCTTTGGGTGAGATGAGGGTAAACTGGAAACTTCTTACCATGAAATTTGAAGATGTAGGAAGAATGGTGTTGCTTCGGGGGGATCCAGGTATGGTTCGGACAGTTGTGTCATTAAAAGCTATGAACAATTTGCTAAAGAAAGGAAACCAAAGATTCTGGATTGAGTTGAATCAAGTAGTACATGAAGGTAAACAACTATAACATCAATGGAGAATGAGGAGTTGTTATCTGATTATCCATAAGTATGTGAGCAAGCTTCGGGTCTACCACCACGCTGTTCTCGAGATCATGCTATTACTATTAATTTCGGAACACAACCACCAAACATTCGTCCATATCGATATCCTCATTCTCAAAAAGCTGAGATCGAGCGTTTGGTCAAAGAGATGATGGTTGTTGGAATCATTAGGACTAGTACTAGTCCATATTCTAGTCTGATATTACTTGTTAAGAAAAAGGATGGTAGTTGGCGTTTTTGCGTGGATTATCGGGCTCTTAGTGACATCACGGTCTCTGACAAATTTCCATTACCATGCATTGATGAGCTACTTGATGAGCTAGGGGGAGCCACCATATTTACCAAGTTGGATCTCAAGTCGGGATATCATCAGATTCCCATTCAAGCTTGAGATGAAGCAAAAACAGCTTTCCGCACCCATAAGGGACATTATGAGTTCATGGTCATGCCATTCGGCCTGACCAATGCACCCTCGACTTTTCAGTCATTGATGAATCATATTTTCAGGGATCATTTGCGGAAATTTATTTTAGTATTCTTTGATGATATTTTGATTTACAGTAAGGACTATGCTTCTCATCTTGAACATTTGAAAGTTGCTTTAAATATTCTCAAACAGAACCAACTGGTAATCAACAAGAAGAAGTGCATGTTTGGGCAGCTTAAACTTGAATACTTGGGCCATATCATCTCCTCTGGAGGAGTGCAGGCAAATCCCTCCAAGATTGAGAGTATGATATCTTGGCCAGCTCCTAGAGATATCAAGTCTTTGCGGGAAATTTTGGGACTCACTGGGTACTACCGAAAGTTTGTCAAAGATTATGGTAAGATTGCTGCCCCATTAACAAATTTATTGAAGAAAAATATTTTTTTGTGGGGGGAAACGAGCTCAACAAGCATTTGAGGCATTGAAGTTGGCTATGACTCAAGTACCCGTCTTGGCAATGACGTATTTTTCTCAACCTTTTGGTGTTGGTGCAGTTTTAATGCAAAAAGGTAAACCTATTGCATATTTCAGTAGAATGCTTTCTTCTAGAGCAAGACAATGCTATGTATATGAATGGGAGCTAATGGCCATTGTCTTGGCCGTCAAGAGATGAAATCACTACTTGATGGGTCATCATTTCATCATTAAAACTGACCAGAAAGCCCTTAAATTTTTGCTGGAACAACGAGTTATAGATGAGAATCAGCAGAAATGGGTTTCCAAACTCATGGGTTATAAGTTTGAGATCAAGTACAAACCGGGTGCTGAAAATAGAGTGGTTGATGCACTGTCCAGACGCGGGGAATCTACAGAGTTATATGCCTTTTCGGTTTGGAAATACGAAGACAAGGAGGAATGGGACCAAGAAGTAAAAAGAGATAGTAAAATGGCTTCTATCTTGCAAAGATTAATTACAGGACAGCAAACAGATGACAAATACAGCTTGAAGAATGGATGTCTACTGTTCGAGGGACGTTTGATTTTGCCAAAAGGATCATCCAGAATCCCAGGGTTGTTGAAGGAGTTTCATTCCTCTCCAATAAGTGTCCATTCGGGGTATCTTCGCACATATAGGAGGCTGTCCGAAAATATTTACTGGGAAGGTATGAAAAGGGATGTGCAAGACTTCGTTGCCAAGTGTGAAATTTGTCAAAAGAATAAGTCTCAAACTTTGAGTCCAGCCGGATTACTTCAACCTTTACCTATACCTCAGCATGTGTGGGAAGATATAAGTATGGATTTCATTACTGGTCTTCCTAAATCCCATAAGTTTGACACTATAGTGGTTGTGGTAGACCGTCTTACTAAGTACGCCCACTTTATCATCCTTTTAATGCTAAAGATGTGGCTGGTGTTTTTGCTAAGGAAGTGGTTAAGTTGCATGGTTTTCCTAAATCTATTGTGTCTAATCGTGACTGTGTGTTCATTAGCCAGTTTTGGAGGGAGTTGTTTAAAATGGCAGGAACTACATTACGCTATAGCTCCGCATATCATCCAGAGACTGATGGGCAAACGGAAGTGCTGAATAGGAGTTTGGAGGCATATCTTCGTTGTATGGCTGGAGAAAATCCTAAGCAATGGTTCCATTGGCTAGCTTGGGCTGAATATTGGTTTAATACATCCTTTAACAGATCTTCCGGCATGACACCCTTTAAAGCATTATATGGGAGGGATCCACCGTCGATTTTTCACATGGATGACACTACTTCTGCAGTGGAAGAAGTAAATGAACAAGTTCGTACTAGAAATTTGATCTTAACTGAGCTCAAAAATCATCTAGTACAGGCACAACAAAGAATGAAGAATCAAGTTGATCGACATCGCAAGGAAGTGAATTTTGAGGTTGGAGAAATGGTGTATCTCAAACTTCGGCCATACCAACTACGTTCTCTAGCTAAGAAGATTAATGAAAAACTCAGTCCCCGTTTTTATGGCCCTTTCAAGATTCTAGAGAAGATTGGTCCTGTAGCTTATCGGTTGGAGTTACTTGTTGGAGCACGCATTCACTCAGTGTTTCATGTTTCACAGCTGAGACAATGCTTGCAACCAACTACACCTACTCAAGACCTACCTCCGTTTCTTACAACAGAATTGGAGCTTCAAGTTGAACATAAAGCAGCGAGGCAGATCAGGACGCTACTTAATGATAAATGGGAGGTGTTAATCAAATGGAAGAACCTGCCTGAATTTGAGAACACTTGGGAGGACAAGGTGATCTACAATTTCCTGACTTTCACCTTGAGGACAAGGTGACTCATATAGGGGAGGGTAATGATAAGCCCCAGATTATAAAAACTTATTCCAGGAGGGCCAAAAATAACAAATTGAAAACTTAGTAACTGTCTGTTGACAGTTACTCATGTAGTGGGCAGTTTTATCTGGAGAAAGAAGGAAGCAGTAGGGGCAGAAAATATTCAACAGAAAAAAATAGAATCCTTGGGAGAGTTCTAGCCTCTCGAATGTCTAGAAATTTCATGTCTCGTAATCTTAGTAATATGTATTTTGGCTCTATGTCGCTAGTATTGATTTCAGTCATTTTCTATTCAGTCTAGAATGTTATATGCTGTAATTTAGGAGTTATCAGTGTTGGAGTGGGTATTCTCAGACTTTGTTGAAGTAGATTCTGTGTTTTTCAGTGTAATATATTAGTATATCTTCCTGTTATTTTCTGTTTGTGCAGTAAACTCTATCATGATCCTAATGAACATTTTCTGCAGATGTTATTTTGCTCAGCACGATAAGACAATGCTTATTGGAGCAGACCCGTCTCACATTGGTGATAGATGTATCAGAGTCACTATCCACCATTGCTTTTTTGATGGGACACGGCAGAGGCAACCTCGTGTAAGATTTGGAAGAGTTCATCTGTACAACAATTACACAAGAAATTGGGGTATATATGCTATCTGTGCCAGCGTAGAATCACAGGTAAATTTGCATCTTGCTGGATGCAGTTTGATGGTTGTTTATAATGTATAATGAAATATGTTGTTTGTCATTGTTTGATTCCAGATATATTCTCAATGCAACATATATGAAGCCACGCAGAAGAAAAAGGCTTTTGAATACTACACAGAGAAGGTAACGCAATGCCTTTTAATTTGCCCAGCATCACTATCTTTGGTTTTTCAAGGTGAGTGTTATATCTTTTACAGATGGTTTTCTTAGTGATTTTGCAACCCAAATTGATACATTGTTCACTTATAGCATATGTTGAAAAAGGTTTTTTTTTTTTTTTACTATTTTCCTTTCTAATAGTTTATAGGTGTTCGATAAACTTAATCTGCCTTTGAGTACTAGAGGAAAGTATACTTTATTTGTTAGAAGTTGTAGCATGCTCAAGATTTGATCCTTTAACATATTGTTTGGGAAGTCTTTTAGTCCAAGTTGAATAAAGCAAGTACAACCAATTTTCCAGTTCTAGTTCTAGGAGGATTTAATCGACTTCTGGGACAACCTTGATTTAAAGAGGAGACTTGAGACACATTAGTTTAGCTTCTGCGGATACTTGGAGCAAACCCGAATTTTCATCAAATTTTTCCAAAGAGATGCTAATCTCTAGGTACTTCTAAATTTTGTATACGAAATATTTTTTATGCCTATTTCATTTTAAAGTTACACCATGTAACTTACACAAATAATTTTTTTGAATCACGGTTTGTAGATTTATCAGGCTTAGCTTACATGAAATCCTGAAGTACCTGATGTCAAAGATGGATCAAACATGAGTTAGATAGACTAGATCAGAATTGCTTGTACATGAGTTGAGTGATTGAGCACTTGAGATATAGGAGTAGGAGTAACAATTTGGAGATTCTGAGTTCCACTTCCAGCTACAACACTCAATATGAGCCTATCAACTTCACCCTTAGCGGGTAGGATTACAATGACGCTTGTGGTTGTGGTTGTGGTTGAAGATTGTAGCGGGCTGCTTGGTACATCAATTGAGGTGTGCGCTAGCTGATTCGAACATCGCTATGATAAAAGTTGGATTAGATCAAGTGTGATCCTATGGTGAAAATTGCTACCAATTATAACAATGTTATAATGAAAATTTCCGAGCATAGTTCAGTCTCAAAAAAAAATCCATACAGAGTTTTCCCTAAAAATATCATTATTACTTTTTTAGTGTCTATGTTTCTCCTGAAGGAGAAGCTTAGCGTAACTGGTAAAGTTGTTTTCATCTAACCAGGAGGTCACAAGGTTCGAGCCGAGAAAACAGTTTCTTGCAGAAATATAGGGTAAGGTTGCGTACAATAGACCCTTGTGGTCTGGCCCTTCCCTTGACCCCGCTATCTTAGTGCACCAGGCTAGTGTCCATGCTTCCCTTATTCGGTATGAAGTGTCACTGATATCTCTGATTTTTCCAATGAACCAGAATCTGAAAACTTGTTGAACTCCTCTTATCCCTACAATTATTGAGTACGATTGTTCCTACTGTTACGCATCGCCTTACAGGTGGTAAAAGCTGTTGATTGCCATAGAATGACCTTCGTAATTGTTAGGCACATGGAGGTTACCCATAAGGTGACTTTATATTTGAGCTGTAGTAAATTTACATTAATTCTCGTTGTATCTCCAGCTTAAAGCAACATTGGTTCTGCCTATAGTCTACGTTTGAGTTTTCTTCAAAATATAAATGCTCTTGCAAGGTATTCCTCGGCGTCTTTTGATATTTCAATACATAACTTGAACAGTCTGGAGGTAATGAGAACGAGATGGTGGATATTTGCACTTGAAGGTTCTAAAATAATAGCTTCGTTATTGAGAAGAGGCATGGGAATTTGTTGCTGGTGGTTCAGCATGAATGCATGATTCATGACATTGCTAGAGTATAATACCAAAAAAGACCAATCTTAAAGTGTCGTTTCGTTTCAATGTTGGAGTATTGAGGCTTTTAATGTGTCCAAAAAAATATTGACGTTTCTTACTGTTATTCTATTTCTCCTAACTACTTATATATACCAAATATATTGCTGTTATGAAGGGTCTATATATGTTTTCGTTTTCGGCTTTTGAATGATTTTTGGTTATTTAGGCAGCAGATAAGGAAGAAGCAAGGACAGGTTTGATCAGATCTGAAGGGGACTTGTTTCTTAATGGAGCTCAGGGAATGTTGTTAACAGGTGTTGGTGAAGAGTGTGTTTTTCATCCAAGTGAATTTTACCCTGTCTGGACACTGGAACCTGCCTCAGACTCCCTCAAAGCTGTTCTCCAGATCTGCACAGGTTGGCAATCTATTCCTCGGCCACCAGAAGCATGTGTTGATCATACGAAACCTGCATGCTAGTTTCTTCTGGAGGCAGATATAGTACTTTAATTATGGTTCATACGAACCAGTAACTTTGGCTCAGAGCTTGTATACGTGTTAAAAAATTCACTAAATAAGAACAAATAATATATCTCGAACCTAGTAAAACCAAATGAATTGTGGTGGAATTCCATACTCGAACCCATAAAGTTCAAATCTTGTCTCTTTATTAGGCCTATCTATATGTAAAGTGATAAATGTGCTTTTTTCTGTTGTCATCTTGTCAAACTCAGGTGAAATTGATATCCTATGTCGGAGCGTCAAATTATGGATTACTACATAACATCAAAGAACTTTATTTGTATCATATTTGTTGGTGCTTTTATCTTTTGACCAAAGGCTTTAATTTTTTTCAGACTATTCAACATCTGATATGTGGAGTCAGGTCGTATACACCCTTTCTATTAAGCTCGTTAATATTCGGAGAAAACAGGCTCGTTAATATGGGTATGTTTGGCCAAAATCTGTAACTTCTTAAAATTAGGGAATTTACTCCCTTAAATAGTGGGGTCTTTGGGGGGTAGCTGAAGATATAAAGCAAATTTGAAAATTCACTTTGACATAAATCTTCAGACATCGAATATTCACCTAAGAAAAAAAATCAAAAGTTGCACGAGGAAATTCAAACGAATACCAATTTCAAAAAACTAATTGGGAGTTCCAAGAAGATTGAAAGCATAAAAGTGAAGATTTGAAAATTCACTTGACATACATCTTCAGACATCGAATATTCACCTTACAAAGATAAAATCGAAAAATGCACGAGGAAAATTCAAACGAATACCAACTTCAAAAAACTATTTGCAAATTTCAAGAATTCCACAAAAAATCTTCACTTTGTAAACCCAATAATTACTTCTTTTACAGGACTTATGGACAAACTGAACAATATTCTAACACCAGTAAGACATGATAAGAAATTTTCAATGGCATTGAACCACTAATAACGAACAGGCTATTCAACATAACATAGTCAATACTACCAACATTCAGTACAAATGAAGCTCCATACTGGTCATGTATCAAATGTCAAAAGCACCAGATGAAAGCAAAACAAAATTTGTATTGCTGTTAAGTTCGACAAGTAATTTTGATCCAAAAAACAAAAATCTCAGCAGAAGTAGATCCTATCCTAAACTTTGATAGCATATTTTCTTATGGGGAAATACATCTCCTTCTTCTTCTCTCTCTCTGTCTTCAAGGATGCCTGCAGTGACAGAGAAAATAAGTCATCAAATTATTAGATATCCTTCTGCTTGGCGTTACAAACTTCATTCACTTGAGTTAGAAAAACAAAAATCCTTAGCACTCCAATTAATGAGATGGAATATTAAGAGCAGATATAGACGAAAGATACCTGGTGCTTAGTCAAACGTCTGCGGATTGCCCTTGTTTTCTTGGGGCGAAGGTCAAGAGGCAAGTACTTCTTGTTCTTGTAAGCTTCCCGAAGAACTGACTTTTGCTTTTGTGAGATCACAGTCAAAACCTGTGCAATCGACAACCTTACCACCTTTCTGCATCCACAAAATCACTCAACATAAACGCAAGTAAAAGCATAACAGATGGCAACAGTAAACAATCAATTCTCTACTCATTTATATACTTTGTCATATCATTGTATTTCTCACTTTAGATACTCATCTTATTTTAACCTGCATCCCCACACCCTCAAAGAACACCAGATACAAAGTCAACTCTTAGGTGTCTCAAGGATAATCACAAATAGAAAGCCTGAATACACAATCTTCAGTATGTATGCAAAACATAAGTTCAGTAAGCAGATAATGTAAGAAGTTCGGTAAGCAGATATGTCAACAGATTTATATAACGACCGGCCAGTAAAACTTCTCAAATATATCCATATAGCTACAGCCGCCATGGCTCAAGATGAAAGGCACACAACTTAACCCTCCTCTTGGTACAATGTAGCTTCTATAAACAAGCAACATTCCGTCAATGAAATCCATCAACAGCTTATGTTAACATATAGATCAGTTAGTTACGGTAAAAAATACTACTATACTCAATTGAATACTTCGCATCATAATGTTGTATTTCTCACTTTAGATACTCTTATCTTAACTTGTGACCCAACACCCCAAAAGAACACCAGATACAAAGCCATCTCTTAGGTGTCTCAAGGATAATCACCAATCTTCAGTGTGTATGCAAAATGTAAGTAGTTCAGTACGCAGAAAATGTAAGAAGTTCGGTAAGCAGATATGTCAACAGATGTATAACAACCGGCCAGTAAACTTCTCAAAAATATTCATATAGCTACAGCCACCATGGCAGTTAAGATGAAGGGTACCCAAGTTAACTCTCCTCTTGGTACAATGTAGCTTCTATAAGCAAGACAACCTTCTGTCAATGACATCCGTCAACAGCTTGCCTTAACCTTTAGATCAGTTACTATTTGTTGTTATGACAAACAATCACTACTCTACTCAAATTGAATACTTGTCATCAAAATATTGCATTTCACCTGAACCTCCCCCCCCCCCNTACAAGGTAACTCTAAGTTGTCTCAAGGATAATCACCAATTGCAAGCCTGATTAGGCTACCTTCAGTGTGATGCAAAACGTAAGAAGTTCAGTAAGCAGAAAATGTAAGAAGTTCGGTAAGCAGGTATGTCAACAGATTTATAACAACCGGCCAGTAAACTTCTCAAAAATATTCATATAGCTACAGCCACCATGGCAGTTAAGATGAAGGGTACCCAAGTTAACTCTCCTCTTGGTACAATGTAGCTTCTATAAGCAAGACAACCTTCTGTCAATGACATCCGTCAACAGCTTGCCTTAACCTTTAGATCAGTTACTATTTGTTGTTATGGCAAACAATCACTACTCTACTCAAATTGAATACTTGTCATCAAAATATTGTATTTCACCTGAACCTCCCCCCCCCCAAAAAAAAAAAAACCAACCAATACAAGGTAACTCTAAGTTTTCTCAAGGATAATCACCAATTGCAAGCCTGATTAGGCTACCTTCAGTGTGCTGCAAAACGTAAGAAGTTCAGTAAGCAGAAAATGTAAGAAGTTCGGTAAGCAGATATGTCAACAGATTTATAACAACCGGCCAGTAAACTTCTCAAAAATATTCATATAGCTACAGCCACCATGGCAGTTAAGATGAAGGGTACCCACATTAACCCTCATCTTGGTACATTGTAGCATCTATGAACAAGACAACCTCCCTTCAAACCATCAACAACTTATGTTAACAATTAGATTAGTAAACTATTTATTGATATGGCTTCAATTAACACAACCGTCTGAAGAAAGACTTGACAACCACATACATCAGCAGCTACTGCAGGGATGGCAATGCAGTGTGGAGGATCTTTGAAACTTTGTATGGTGAGGTTCTTTTACTTCCTATATCCCCAACAAAATATCGATTCTTATGGTCTTAAACTAAATAGTTATAACACACAGAAAATACCCTTTAAATTTTGTAATCTTCTAGACATGTCATATCACTCTTACAAGAGAGTGTTATTAAGACCAAATGGGTATGTTTGAATTAAGACTTACTAATACAGAAATGTGACAGTTCTTTTTTAAATAGATTAAAAGGAAAAATAAGGCACATCAAATTGAAACAGAGGGAGTAATTATTTAACAAATTGATATTTTACTTTACTCCCTTAGCCGACGAATTAACTTTTTAAACATGTCAACAAAAAGCAATACAATAAAGAAGTGATATATATATATATATATATATATATAATGGCAAATGCTAACAAAATCTTGAGTTACATGGAAAATGCTAAGAAAATCTACCATAGACCAAAAGTACATAAACTACCTGCTTTATGCTTAGGCAACACATCTCACACGATATGTATATTTAAAAACAAAATCAAATTAACTAAAATTACAAACAAATTAGTACCCATCAACATCTTTTATTGCAAGGATTAACAACAGAGGAGGAAAATGCATACATTTTGGATAGCTTGTTAGGGGCACCACCGGTGACTTTAGCAACACGGAGAAGGGCAAGTTCAGCCTTCAGATCCTTCAACTGAGCCAACAGGTCTGTCTTCGACTTGCCCCTCAGCTCATGAACCTTTATTCTCGCTGCATTTCACCCAAAAAAATAAAAAATAAAATTAATCTCAAGCAGTTAATACAAATCAAAAATCACAAAACACATTTTAGAAATCATTTGCAGATGAAGAAAATTGAATCTAAAATATGAAACTGAGTGAGTTTGAAGATGCGTACCCATGGCTGCTCCTTTGAGGTTACTGCTTTGAAGCTGAAGAGGATTTAGGGTTTTTGGGTACAATGGCTGAACCGTGAATATATATAGTTTTGACTGAGTATCTTATTTGGGCTGGACTTCGATTCCGAAATAAAAGTTGAGGCCCATTTTGGCTCAAATTCGGGGCTTTTGCATCCGTACCCACTTTTTGTGTCGCGTTTTAACTTATATCTATTTTGTAAAAAAAATTGCATCCGTACTCGCTTTTGCGCATAACTTCAGCATGCGGGAAGTAGCAAAGTCAATCACACAAAACTTCAGCATTCTAGTAGACGGGCCTGAAGTAGCTTGCGAACTCCAGATCTAGAGCTAAAGTTGTTGTCTTGTAACTGGGGAGCTTCAGCATACGGGGCTGAAGTTCTCCGGTTATAAAAACAAAAACTTCAGCTCTAGAGCTGAAGTTTTGTCTTTGTAATTGTCTTTATAACTTGGGACTTCAGCTCTAAAGCTGAAGTTTGTAACTGAGAAACTTTTGTCTTTGTAACTGGGGAACTTCAGCCTTGTATGCTGAAGTTTTGTCTTTATAACTGGCGAATTTTAGCTTAATTGGTGAACTTCAGCTCAGCGAGGGAAAGGGAGCTGAAGTTATTTAAAAAGTGGGTACAACTTAAAAAAATTTTAAAAAACAGGTATAGGTTAAATGGGGGCGACCAAATAAGGTGCCCCGCGCAATTTTTACCTCAAATTCAGTGATAGGCCCATTACTTTACTGCTTTCATAACTCTGTATACACTAATTAACCTAAATAGCCGCCTACTCAATTATTTAAATTAAAATTAGCAGGATGATATATACTATATGTGTAGTATATTTATAATCATGTATAATCAGCATATATTCAATGTATATTGGCTAGAAAAATAAATAATAAATCTTGTCAGCTATTTGTGTAAAAATCTCATTTATTATTTTGCTAGTACTCCCACAAAGTAATCCCAACATTAGTTCATTATAAAAATTACACAGTTCATAGATTTAATGTGTTACAGTGCCGGCCCAAGGGTGAAGCTGCTAAAGTAGCTACTTTGAACAATAATATTTGGGGCCTAAATAGCACGGGCTGCCCAATTTTTGGACTGGTCATTGAAAAATAGTCAACGTTTGCCAAGTTATTGAAAAATAGCCACTATTTTGCTGTAACAGAGACCGGTCCAGCATATTATACTGGACATGTATACATTGCTGGAACTCCAGTATATTATGTTGGAGTTCTAGTATACTTATGCTGGAACTCCAACACGCGGAAAGTTCCAGCATAATATACTAGAGATTGGAGCACATGTGTATGAATTTCCAGCATATTATACTGGACTGGTATACTTTGCTGGAACTCCAGTATATTATGCTGGAGTTCTAGTATACTTATGCTGGAACTCCATTATATTATGTTGGAGTTTCAGTATACTTATGATGAAACTCCAGTATAATATGTTGTAGTTCCAGTATATTTATGTTGGAACTCCAGTATACTATATTGGAGTATTTTCTAGATTTTAAACATTGTTTTCGTTCATATTTATCTTTACATAAAAAGTGGCTAAATTTCGATTACTTTTGAAAGTGTGGCTATTTTTGAATTACCACTTGTAAATATGGCTATTTTTTAATTTCTCCCTAAATTTTTCTAATAGATTATATGTTAGTTTATTTTTAAAACAATATTTAGTGTTTTAAATGAAAAGGTACATATTTTCAAAATTAAAAAGTAAGATTAATTTGTTGATCGTAAATTGAGAAAAGAACGTCTTTTCCATAATCAATCTTCGGACCATAAATTGAGAATTCGATTATTAATTCATAACTCAAAAAAATGTTGAAACTTTAATGCAATTCCAAAATGTACCCTTGATAAATTTTTAGCAAACAATAAAATAAAGTATGTCTCAACAGAGATTACATGGACTAGATAAAATTATTAATAATTTTACATTAAAAAAACTAGGAAAAATATAATTTACATGAAATTATATATGACTTTTTTTAATTAAAAAAAGTCATATATAATTTCATGTAAATTATATTTTTCCTAGTTTTTTTAATGTAAAATTATTAATAATTTTACATTAAAAAAACTAGGAAAAATATAATTTACATGAAATTATATATGACTTTTTTTAATTAAAAAAAGTCATATATAATTTCATGTAAATTATATTTTTCCTAGTTTTTTTAATGTAAAATTATTAATAATTTTACATTAAAAAAACTAGGAAAAATATAATTTACATGAAATTATATATGACTTTTTTTAATTAAAAAAAAGCCTTTCATTGAAGTTTTGCTTTAGCCCTGGTGTGTCAAATGGCTACGGTCAGTTTGGACGAATTGAAATGAGTTTATTCTATTAGATAAGTCGCAACATAATCTTAAGAATTTACTGACGTCAAAATAACTTGGGTCAAAGTTGATTTAGGTAATGAGTACCATCAAAGGATGTGGTGCAGTGGATGAGACTACTCTTCCCTTAACTTGAGGTCTTGGGTTCGAGTCGTGAATATGAAAATATTCTTAGTAGGGAGCACTTCCCCTCGAATGGGGCTCTACGCGGTGAAAATCCGGATATAGTCGGGCTTCAATACAAGTACCGGACAACGAGTGAAAAACCCAAAAAAAAAAAAGGTAACGAGTCAAAAAATTAGCGGTTCAACTAAAATTGGGTTAAGTGAGTTAGATTTCTACAGGTTAAAATGATGCCTACAGGTTGTCAAATGATAGATTAAATCATGTTTTGATGCGATAAAACATGTTTTGAGTCGATAAACAAGTCCTGACTTAATTAACAATTGATACCTCTAATTTGAAGTGGTGATCAGCAATATTAAAATAAATTATACTACACTTTGAAATTACCTTACTTTATTGGGAATCTTTGGAAAATACCCAGGCGGCAGAAAAAAGTTATCCACCCGTACCCACAAATGTTTTATATACCCAAAAAGTCAAGCCAAATCAAGTTAAGTTAAGCTAAGCCATACAGTTAAGTAGGGTAATTAGTTTTTGTTGGCTAGATATATGTTGTTGTAACTAGTTTTTAAATGGGTAGAAAAGGGTAATTATTTTTCGCTTTATGGGTATTTTGCATAAGAGAAATTTTCATAAACCACGATAGTTTAGAGCCTAATAATTACAATTTGTCTATTTACCATTCATATATACTGTTTAATTATTACTAACTTGTATTACTTGTATTCAAACACGCAACGGATACAATCTGTATCAACTGTATTCGTTCGCACAATGAATACAACGTGTATCAATTATATTCATTCGCGCAATTATATTCATTCGTGCAACGAATACAATATGCATCAACTGTAACCAAGGCAAAATACAAGGGTGTTTGTAAAGGATACAACTGTATACAGGGGTATATACAAAGATACATATTTGTTCGTGCAACGAATACAACTAAGGCGAAATACAGAAAAGTAAAATGTCCTTGTTGAGTTTCGAACTCAAGACCTTCACTGGTATAATAAATTGTGTGAATTAAGGCTATAATATGGGCCGGGGCCGGGCCAAACGGGTCCGAGTTCCAGCAGGCTTGGGTCAGGCGGGCCAGGCCAAACGGTCCTAATGGGTGGAACCGGCCCATTATGGGCCTAAGCCCACATGGGTCCGGGCTAAGTGGGCGGGCCACATTCCGGGCTATTTTTTAATTTTTTTTTATCTAAGGCAATTTCTTATAAATCTTGTGACATAAATTTGTAATTCAAATTTAAACACAAAAAATAGTAAAGAGATATTCAAACTTGCACTAACATTGCATAATAAATTAATAATACTTCAAATTAATTTAACAAACTACAACATTAAGCATAATACGTCTAATAATTTTAGAATAACACAAGTTCGAAATAAACTTAAAATCTTAAATACGAATTTCTTGAGGACGCGCTTGACAATACTTTATTGTATGCCTCTTTAAAGGGCCTGTGCCCTCCAACTTTGCACGCTGAGTGTAGACTCGACCACAGTACTTGCACGTTACCGTGTAAGTTTCTTCATTTTTTTCTACCACATTATAGTGTTCCCGAACAAATGGGGTAACTCTAGAATCAGCGGGCATGATTTAACTTGAATTGAGAATTGGAGTAGAAAGAGATTGAGAGAGATTGATGCTTTTGTGACTAAAAATGAAAGAATGGGGGGGGGGGGGGNTAATTATAAAAAGTTTGGGGTTAAAATAAAGTTTTGGGGCCAAATGGCTATTTTTTTAAAAATCCAAACGGCTATTTTTTGAAATTTTAGCCGTTGGCTATTTTTTTTAAAATAATTTTTTTATGTAATTATATTATATTATCTAAGGCAATTTATTGTAAATTATATTATATAATTATGACTTATGTCTTGTAATTCAAGTTTAAACACAAAAAAAATGTAAACAAATATTCGAGGAGATGCCTTATAATTTTTATTAATACGACATTTAAAAAAATGACAATATCTTTCTTAGTCTTCCTCCCCCCAATGGAATGAGCACAACAAGGTACTAATACCACCATTAAAAGGAAAAAAAACTAATCAAGATGTGCCAAAATAAGGGTTACATATTAATCTACATATTATTTCTAACAAATTTCACAAATCCTTCAAGGTTCGGAGGAATTTCCGTTGGTGCTGGCGGAAAAGAAGCTTGTTCATCACCGCTTTCGGGCGAAGCAGTATCCTCGCAAGTTCCACTAGCATTTCTTCATAAGCTTCGTCTATCTCCGGTTGTGATTCAAGTAGTCCAAAATTTCTTCTTTCCGAACGGATCCAATCTCTGAAGAGTACTGATTTTTTCAAGCTCTCCCTCATAGACGCTCTATGATCACCGATTTGAAGTCTCGTTTGACTGAAAGCGCTCTCCGATGCCACTGTTGAAGCTTGAATACTTAAAATATCTCGAGCCATCCTTGAAAGAACCGAATAGTGTTTTTCTTTGTCCTTCCACCATTCCAAAACATTGAACGTGCCGTCGGGATTCTCTGTTTCAACTCCCTGCGACAAATAAATTTGAAGCTCATTTAGTTGTGAACTATCACCAATATTATCACCTTGAGAACCCGTGAACCCCGCCCAAGAACTAAGTGCTTTTAGTCCCGCAGATCTTTTAGATGACTGCTAGCTAGACGAGGCAGGAGTTGGAACATTTGGTCTAGCATGATCTAATGCAACTTGATAAGCATTATAAATTGTTTGAGCATTTTTTTAATTGAGGTTTTTTCATCTTTAAGTGTAGAATATTCCTCAGTTGGAAGTGGTAAAGCATTATAAATTTGAGTATACCAATAGTGAGGACCTCCTAATTTCATGGTAGGATTTAACATGACCGCAACACCATAAAGAAGGGGGATTGAGTAAATAATTCTGCAATTGATGAAATATAAACTAAATTAGAAATAGTAGCATAATATTGCCTAGATAATTCATTTGTAGCAACATGAAAAGTTTCTAAAAAATCTAGAAGAATTTTATCATTAGCCCAATCTTGATTTGTAAGGTGCTCATCATCATCATCATCATCATCATCATCATCATCATCACCACCACCAACACGAGCATTATACGTTGCGCTTATTGGGTTTCTATATTCATATGCAACAACTAAACTTTCATACAAGTAATTCCATCTAGTCGACAAGGTTTAGGAACCTTTCTTTCTCTAAGGCCAAATTCATCACATTTTTTATGATATTCTCTAACTCTACTTCTACGGTTTGAATAAAAAATCCAATGAAGAGCGAATTTAACCTTTAAAATTTCAGCATTTAAAGTTTTCAAACCATCACCGACGATTAAATGGTAAATATGACAAATACATCTAACATGAAAAATATTACTAAATGCAGGACTTAGTGTAGTTGTAAGAAAGCCTATAGATTAGTGTTACTAGAAGCATTATCTATTGAAACTGACATTATTTTATCTCTAATGTAAAAATATCTACAAATATCTGCAACTGTCTTAGCAATAAACTTACATGTGTGACTTCAAGTAATTATTCTATAAGCAATAATGCGTTTTTGCATTATCCATTCCTCATCAATCCAATGAGTGGTAACAGTAAGATAATCACAGTCATTACCACTCCTACCAATATCAGTAGTAATAGAAACACGATTACTAATATGAGTAAATAAATAGCACAAATATTGTTCATATTCATGTTTCTATTTATAAATATCAGCATTTACGGTTGTGCGAGGCCATCCTTTATAAGTAGAATTATAAATTCTTCTAATATAATGGACAAAGTGAGGGTTAGAGGGAAAACTATATGGTAAACATATAACAATAACCATTTTTGCCAATTCTTCACGATCTTTATTTGGATCGTAATACAAAATATCATCGCTAACAGTGTTAATTCCCGATTGAACTAGATTTGAACTGGTACTAGGGTTAACCTGAGTACCTACACTTGTCCCCTCTTGTGCAACTTTCATTTGAAGAAATCTAGCTTTATCATTAGGGTGTTTCATTATGTGTTTGGTCAAACTACCCGTACCGCCACGATCTCTAGTAAATTTATGAGACATCAAGATCCCACAAGTTTTACACTTAGCCTTATTTTGATATCTTAGTTGAGTAAAAAAGTGCCAAACAAGAGATGTTCCAGACCGTTTAGAAGGTTTTCTATTAAAAGTAGGGGTTACTACAGGAGGGTCAGTCGGGGCATCATTTGGATTATTATCAGTCTGGTTAACAACAAGACTAGTAGGTGTATCATCTAAATCCGGTTGCGTTTCATCTAAATCAACATGTTCCTCTAGGTTACCATAAAGAGCATTCATATATTCATCATTTAATTGTGAACCTGGTGTAAGATCATGTAGAAATTGACTATCGATAAATTGAAAACAAAGGTTATCACTATCAAGAATAACAGGTGGAGGAGGACGGGTAACAGGTCTAGGTCGGGGAGCCGGGGCCAGGGGAGTAGTAGTAGCTTGCCTAATTTTTTCCCACAAGCCCACATGGGCCCGGTTCGGTCCTGGGTCAGGCCCGGCCCACCTGTCAGCCTTAGTGTGAATACCTAATTTTTGCACCATTTAAATGCTCCTAAAGTTGTAAATGTTAATTCTCCTTCAATCATTATTTTTCTTATATTTTATTGTGCATTTTTAATTGAATTTTTCATAAGAATACCAAAAAAATTAGTTCTTTCTTCATTTGTGTATTTTAGGAATTAACTAACTATTCAATTAGTGAATTAATCTAGTTAATGGATTATTTGGATAAGTTAATTAATTAATTAATTAATTTATGTGTAAATTTAGTTTAATAAGTAGAATTAAGAGAATTAGTCCAAAATTGAATTGATTTAAGTGGCTAAAAGTGCAATGGCTAATCCATAAAAAGGGCTGCCAGTAGATCATGAAACGACGTAGTTTAGTACCTAACCTTCCTCTCTCCATCCCCAACACTAATCAAAGCCTAAATTCCTTTAATTCTCCCTCAAACTCCACGAATTTTAGATCTAAGAAGCCGTAGCAGCCATCTTTTTGCCCAAATTCGTGAAGCTCCGGCCACCACCACACTACAATACCTATATCAACGGATAGATCTCCTCAAGACATACCTATTAATGTCAATATCATCCCGAAAATCCAACGATAAGTTTTCCGGCCACCTGTACTATCGCCTCACCGCCGACCTGCTGCCACCACCTACTGCCGAACCGCCTCTATCCACTTCTATAAGCCACCATGCCCCAGGTTTCTTGCTTCCTCAAGCCACTGACCCGTCTTTCGACATATGGTGACTGATTTGGCAAGAAGCCTCGGGTTCGGTGGCCGTATTTCATCCTCCCCGGTTGTGTTAAGAAGAGCATATTTGAGTTCACGAAGTTAGGTATCAATCCAAGACCTTATCAACTTCTTTAAATTTATGATTTTATTAGCATTTAGAATTAAGGTTTAGGTTCTGATAATCGACGATTCAATTTGTTTATGTTAGAATATTCGGATTTTAGTAGTGTTGGTCGTCGCTTGTTGATTTTGAATTATTGTGTTAGTTCATTGTTTCAATCAGATTTTTGTATCATAATTTCTGCCCGTGGTGTTGAAGCTAGTTTTAGGTTCAAATTTATAACTTTTTAGTTTCTAATTATCATGTTTAATTCGTTGCACTAATTAACTAAAGTTTAGTATCTTGGCAGAAATCACTTGTCACTTAGGTGCTCGTTTGTTTCAGTTATTGTTCTAGTTGGTTGTCTGTTAAGTTGCTGAAATCTAGTGGTTTTAGTTATATTTTTCAATTTGTTTGTGGTTCAAATGCAATTATCTATTTGGTGGTTTGTTCAAAATCAGTAGCATCTGCTATGGATATTTGTAAAGTGAGGAGTAGGAAGTAGAATGATGATTAAAGTGTAGGGTAGTTTTTTTCCACTATTTGAAGTATGCTAGAAATGTAACTACTTTACTTTGTGTGTAAATTTGGTGAAAATGACTGTCCTTTCTCCTATTTGGCCAGTCCTTTGAGCAGGTTTTGGTAAACAAATATCAGTCCTTTGGGATAGATTTTTAGTCAACAAAAGTTGTCCAAAAAAGTGCTTTTCACTTCCTATTTAAGGGCTGCTCTTTCTTCACTTTAGAGGTCGAACACACTTGGCCATCATCCTTTACACTCTAAGAAAACACAACTAAAGAAAAAGGAGAGTTGTTGGAGCTTGCAAAGTACTAAAGATTTTTTCCAGAAAGTTTCTTTTTAAGGTCTTGTTGGTCTGGAAGAAGTTGTATAAAACAACTTCTATCTTTATCTTTGGTACAAGTTTCTGGGTTTCTGTTTGTTACGGGCTTGCTGTTGTTCGCTCCAAATTGCTGCTATTTGTTTGCTATAATTTTCGACACTGTTGTTGTGCTCATTGGATAGTGGATAACAAATTTCATCCATGTCGCCTTCTTTGCTGTTTCTACAGTCTAGGTACTCTTCTTAACATTGTAATGTAGTTTTCATGATATGAATGAAATGAGGAAGACTTGATCACTTGAAATCATTTTAGTTTCTTCTGCTTCTTATTCCATCTCTTGGTTGCTAAAAGTAAATGTTAGAACTGTGAAATCTTTTATGTTTGGTTGTAAATTGGTAATGAAGTAGATTAAATTTTTTTTGTATGTAGTTGGGTCCTTATTTTTACATGTGATGTATGAGATTTAGAATTCATGTGTACGCTTTATTGTTTTAGCTAAATCCGATTCTGATTTTAGTGCAGCTTAAAAAAATAATATTCTATTACTTATTAAGTCCACATTTGCTAGGAAATTGTTCTATTAATTCAAAGATCATTCTTTCTGATGGCATGAAGGTAGAGCATATTGTTATTTTTACTTGACTTTTCCATGATAGTCTTGGTAATATGGATTAAACTTTCCAGTTGATCACGTTTCCATGTGCATTTGTTCCCAATATCATTGGCAACTTTAATGATTTTTTTTTTGTCATTAAGGTAACATAAAATCAAGTTAGCTACGGTGAATTATTTTTTTTTTCTTTTTTCTTCTTTACTCAATAGTCATGGATTAATAACAACTAGATGTAAGTAGAGATTTCTTTTATCATGTAAGGTCCACTTCACTTTGGACCAAATTGAGAATAATTTTTGGCAAGCTTAATGTCGACAAAATAAATAGAATATATTAATGCATTCTCTTAAAAATAATTTCAGTTAGTTCTTACATTTTAGTTTAGTCAAATAATTTTAATAAAATCAGTTTTTTATTGTTTTAATAAATAACTCAATTATTATTATTTTCAAAATAACTTAGACGCTACGCAACTAGTAGCGCGCTTTAACTTTTTCATTCACGGAAATGCTTGCGTATCGTGATGTTTAATATTCAATAAATTAATTCAATAATCTCATAGCATACCCATTAGTTTTAGTTAATTTTTAATTTAATTAATAATTTTCTAAAATTGCGGATTCGCTTGCGTAGCGCGATAGTTAATTTTTAATTAATTTCTTTAAATGTAATAACTTTTTTTTTCAAAAGTAATAATATACTAATAATATTCGTCATAACTGCAGATTCGTTGCGTAGCACTATTATGATAAAATTAATAAATTTCATCTCGATCACGCATTCGCTTGCGTAGCGTGGTTATAACAACGTAATTTATCCAAAATCATTTTCCTTGATAAATCTAATAGTCAAGAAGTAAAGGCGGATAGGTAAAACATGAAAATCTTATAAATCACAGTTTGTCCAAAATTAATTCAAGCCGAGTTTAAGTCAATAAAGCAACCGTGCTGGAACCACGGGACTCGGGGAATGCCTTACACCTTCTCCTCGGTCAACATAATTCCTTACCCGAACTTCATTCTCGCGGACCGATAAAAATAGAGTAAACCTTCTTTTGACTAGGGATTCAAATAAATAGTGACTTGGAACACCGAAAAATCAATTCCAAGTGGTGACTCTATAAATAAAATAATCCCTACTCAAATTTGTCACTTTAATTGGAAAAACTCTTTAACCCACAATCCATAACACACATATCTTTTGGGGGTTAGAAAAGGGGTGTGACAGCTCTGACGACTCTGATGGGGACCGAACCCAGAATCTCTGGTTGTACATGTTGACTTTTTATTTGGCTTTATTAATTTTGTATATATTATGATTTATTTGTGCCTAATGTTCTACTTGTTCGCTTTTTACAACTTTGATATTGTTGAGTTGTACATATAAACTGTCTTCTCACACACCCTCTCTGAGTCTTCTTGAAATTAAAAATTGGGCATTTGCTTGACATAACCCACTTTCTTTGAGATATCCAAGGTACTTGTCACCCGGTGAAGGATTTTAGTCTCACATATTTTAGGCGGGGGGCACCACTAATTAAGCCGAAAGGCAATGCTACTGGTATACTGACCCTCCTCGGCTCGAGTTGTCCGCTCGAGTAAGCTAGTCTAGATACATTCTCCACTAGGATTTAAACCTAGAAGAACAAACCTCATGTCGGATATCCCTAGTAGGTTCGCTTTATTTGCATCACGTGCATTTAACTTAGCGAAACTCGACACAAGGGTCGGGTCCGTATAAGACAGATATCCTCTTTGAGACCATCATGTCCACTTATGTAACGACCCAAACGTTCATTTTGAGCTCTAGCACGTCGTTCAGCGATTGGAGTCCGTGAGCAGCTCCATTTCAGGTATTATGACTTGTAGGTGTGGTCGGAATTAAATTTCGGAAAGTTTAGAGTTGATTTGGAAAGAAAATTCTCATTTCAGAAGCCTTAAGTTGGAAGAATCAACTAAGATTGGGATTTTGAGTAAACGACCTCCGAATCAGGATTTGAAGGTTCCTGAAAGTTCGTATGATGATTTCGGACTTGGGCGTATGTCCGGATCGAGTTTTGGATAACCCGGGAGCGTTTCGATGCATATTGTGGAAGTCAACATTTTTGAAGAAATTTCCTAAGTATGGCCTGAAGTGCATTTTAGTGATGTTGATGTCCGTTTGGGATTCCGAGTCTGGGAATAGCTTCGTATGGTTATTCTAGAGTTGGGAGCGCGACCGTAAGTGAATTTGGATGTCCGTAGGTCATTTTGGAGTCATTTGACTAAAGATATAAATTTGAACGTTTTTGAGAAATCCGATCGGAAGTGGAAATTTTGATATCGGGGTCGGAATGCGATTCTGGAAGTTGGAGCAGGTCCACAATGTCGAATATGACTTGTGTGCAAAATTTGAGGTCAATCGGACGTGATTTGATAGGTTTCGGCATCAAATGTGGAAGTTTGAAAGTTCTAAGTTCATTAAGCTTGAATCGGGATGCGATTCATGATTTCGGCATTGTTTGATGTGATTTCAAGGCTCGACTAAGTTCAAATGAGGTATTGGGTCTGGTTGGTAGTTTTGGTTGAGGTCTCGGGGGCCTCGGGTATGTTTCGGATGCTCAACGGGTCAATTTTTGCCTTAAGAGGGTTGCTGGTTTTCTAGTGTGAGTGCAATAGGTATTTACTCTATACGATCGCGTGAGTGGGTGTGCGATCACATAGAAGGATTTGGAGGCTTCTTGGATTTGGCATGTGCGATCGCATGTAGTTGTTTGCGATCGCATGTAGTTGTTTGCGATCGCTTAGAAGGATTTGTGAAGGCTGATGGATTGTCCTATGCGAACGCAGGGTCTGGTGTGCGAACGCATAGAGGAAAAGGGAGTTGGGGGCCTGGGGGCCTTTTGGCCTATGCGAACGCGGGTAGGGGACCGCGATCGCGGAGTGTTGGCTCGAGGAAGCTCTGCGAACGCGCTCGTGGGTATGTGAACGCAGAGAGTAGCTGAGGCCTGGGTAGATTAGTTTATAGGCGGAATTTGTGGCCATTTCTTCCTTGCCTTTGTCGAGTTTGGAGGAGTTTCAAGAGAGGATTTCTTCATGCAATATCTAGGTAAGTAATTTCTTCACATTTTTGAATTAAATACAAGATTATTACATAGATTTGGTATGGGAAATTGAGGAAAATTTGGGAATGTTGAAGGAAACCTAGAAATTTGGTAAATTAGAATTTATCCACGAATTGAGCATGAGCTATGGGTAGAGTATATCTTCGAGAACTTTCAGATTTTCGGGCACGTGGACCGAGCACATTTTGGTCATTTCACTGAGCGGAGTTGGGAAATTATATAATTTGAAATTGTTGCAAATATTAGTATATATTTTCATTGGTTTGCCGTTATTTGGATAGTTTGGGGTGTTGTGCATCCGTTGGAGTTATCAGAAGGGCTTGGAAGCCGGTATTGGAATTTCGGAGTGAGGTAAGTCTCCTTTCTAACTTCGTGAGGGGGAATTGTCCCCCTAGGTGAACGAATTAAGTATATATTACTATCTGCGGGGGATACGTACACACGAGGTGACGAGAGTCCGTGCGTAGCTACTATTATGCCATGTCCGTGTAGCCTAGGACCCACTAGCATGCCTTACCTGTTGTACCTGTGATCTTGTATGTAATATTAGACTGCTAATATAATCGAAATTATAATTGAATGACTAAGGAAGATTAGAGTTTATTTTCTTAATCATCTAAAAAGAGAATTGATTTTCCTTCCCGAGCAATTGTATTTCCGAATAAGGTAGTATTATTAAACATTATAAAAACTTGGCAAGTGAATTTCGAAAAAGGATTTAAATATTATTTTGTGGTTTTTAAAAGAGAAATCGGTCATTTACTTGAGTATTTGTGTTCCCGACATATTCGGGGTGGATTGTTGATTGTGCATGTCTGCATGTGACCGCTTCGCAATTTACATTCCGCGAGCAGAGTGTTATTTCCCCCACTCTCATGGGAGCAGGTCGTACACCACGACGGATTTAAAATGCACTTTCGGTACGGGCCGTTCGATCCTCAACAGTGCATAGACATGATTATTATATTGAGAGGTGCACTTATGGGACGGGCCGTTCGATCCTCGGCAGTGCACAGAGATGATTATTATATTGAGAGATGCACTTTTGGTACGGGCCATTCAATCCTCGGCAGTGCATAGACATGAGTATTTTATTGAGAGGTGCATTTTTGGTACGAGCCGTTCGATCCTCGGCAATGCATATAGTTGATTATTATGACGGCTCAAGCCGGTTGTCCTTATCCTGTATGCGCATGCTAAATTGTTAAATGTTTTTCATGGACTTTAAAAAGTGACAAGGTTATTTGGGGGAAAACAAAGAGTAAATTGTTTATTTAAAATATTCGAGGGAAAATGAGGAAGTTGTAACTGTTTGTTTATTTCCAGTATTTATTTGGATTTCAGTGCCATATATATATTGTTGCTTTATTACCTTTACATGCCTACCGTGTTCAGTATATGATGCTAATTAATTTGTTGGCCCTTAGAAGTGTCTAATTTGACCTCTCGTCACTACCTCTCTGAGGTTAGGTGGGCGACTTACTGAGTACACGTTGTTTTTGTACTCATGCTACACTTGCTGTGCATTTTATTGCACATGTACTTATATAGCATTGTGGAGGATTCAGAGAATTAGGCGAGCTGCATCATCCGGAGGCGATCCGCAACTGACAGAGTATCCCTCGTACTGTATGAATTTTCATTTTAAATTCCTTGTCCAACTTGTATTTCGGATAAGCTTTGTAATGATTGTATAAATTCTTAGAAATTGCTCATGTACTTGTGACACCGGGTCCTGGGATGTGTTGGGATATAATTGCTAATATGGAATATTCAAACTATTGTTTTACTCGACATATTTTATTTAGTTAATATGTAATAAAGTGAAAGAAAAGGCATTTTTTCATAAATGTTAAAAACAGGAAATTGTTTCAATTAATAAATGATTGGCTTGCCTGACAATGATGTCCGGCTCCATCACGACCTTATGAATTTTGGGTCGTAACAACATGGTATCAGAGCACTAGGTTCCCTTAGGTCTCACGAGTCATGGACAAGTCTAGTAGAGTCTTGCAGATCGGTACGAAGATGTATATACTTATCTTCGAGAGGCTACAGGGCTATTAGGAGTACTTCCCTTCTTGATTCCTCATCGTGCGGGTCGATTCCCTTAAGGCTTATGCCTAAGTTTATTATTACTCAATCTTACACGTCGCGAAGCGCTTGCTATGAATCAAGAATTTGAGGAATTGAAATGGTGCTACAGATGTAATTCGAGATGTTTTCATGTATAATTGTTTGGGGCTGTTGTTATGGCCCTGCAAAAGAATAATATGTTGTTTCATCTCAGTAGCTGTGTTTCTGAGAGCGTTAAGGCTATGCTCAGGTAGTGATGATGCTTGCAATTGGTTATTGTGTGATGTCGATATGATGATAGAATGCTTACCCGTATGTTGGGGGTGATGAATGGTTTGAAGGGAGGTCTTCTCAGAGTGTGATTTCGAGATTTTAGTTCCGGCAGAGGAAAGACATTTGGGTTATGAATGGTCCGGTTGGGGTTAATAAAGTAGTAAAGCTTGGTGTCTTCAAGTGGGGTGGGATATGCACCTGTGACGTGAAGTCGTTGTCATTGATCGAATGGAATGTGTTAAGTTTGTCGGTGCTATGGTTTCTTCGGTTGCGTGGGGTCAGAGTATTGAGAAGAAGTATTGAAGAATGCGGTCGGCAGAGAATGGTCCTGAAGTGAGGCTATGCGGTGGCTCCACTTCTAGGAGGCCAGGTGTAAGAAGCGGAAGTCGAGGAGTCGCAAAGTGGGGGAGTGGCAGCATAGCTTGGAATTTGAAGAAATTGTCGCGCATTTAATGGATGTCCATGAGGAGTGAAAGGACTAGTAAAGTTGGTAAATGAAGCAGGGCGTAGGATGGGGTATTGAAGTCCTAGAGAGCGTGCATTTCAGCGTCGTTGGAAGGTGTTCACGGGTGATTTTCACAAGTGGGTCATCTCCTGTGAATAGGGTACCGGTAGCATGGTTGGTAGGTCTCGGTGAGGGGTTCTAGTGGCTATTCGGTAGGAGGCGGAATGTGTGAATGATGCTAGAGAATTTGAGTATTTAGGGAGTGCTAGCAAGAGAATTTGGAAGAATTTGGACGGATTGGTTGAGCAAGATCGCGTTATCAAAGGAGAAAGGATCTCGGCAGGGTCTAGAGTGGTGCAAGGAGTCGCTTCGGCCTAAGTGGGGGAGTCCCACTGTCGGTCCCAACCGCACACGCAAGTATACGTGGTCGTAGCAAGTAATATAATGTTAAATCGAATGTCGAACCCACAGAGACTTGTGTAAACTACTTTCCAAATCACTCTAATTGTTATTTAATCAAGCTAAAATACAATCCAGGAATGTAACTATTTTATACTACGATTCTATGAAAGAACTAATTATCAAGTAACAAGAGTATTGTTGTGTATTCAGTAGAGACAAATATTCCAGGGTTGTGATCAATTCACCACTCGTATTGCATTCTAATTAACTCTCCCTTTCATATAATTCACTCATGGTTGCTAATTAATCGATAATTGCTCTCATAGCCTTCTCCCGAAGTACTACTCGCCTATTCTCAATAGATTAACGCCTATATTCCTATGAAATTAATCTATTAGAACGCACTAAGATTACGATGTTTAATTAAGCACGGTGACTAGGTATATTCCTATCCTAACCACAAATCCGCTCCCCTGAAGGGTTAAGATCGTGCTCTCTTCAATTCTTCTCTAATCTATATACGACTTTCCCAAGCATAACATAGATAGTATATAGAACCAAATTGCTGGCCAAACAATTAAGCAATTAAATGCAGAATTGAAGAAACAACCATATATTGAGCGAATTATAATCAAGGTTAAGTTAATATCGAATAACAATATTCATGGGTAAACCACAACCCCAGAACAATGGGTATTTAGCCACTCATTCTAAAAATCACACAATTGCATAAATGTTGCATAAATTGAAAATACTAGAATAAGATGAAGAAACTGAGAAATCCTTTGATCCCTAATGATCCCGTGTGTATTTCCTCTCCAAAGTGGCATGAATGCTCCAAAAATAAGCTTAGACTTGCTTTTATACGTGTTGGGTAGGTTTAGGGCCGAAATAACCATGTCCCAGGTAAAACAGGAAAATCCCCCGCATCCGGCACCCTGGCCAGCGCCCAGAGCCCACCAGGGTGCTGCCCATGAATAGCTCACTGCCTCCAGCGCCACAGGTGGCGCCCAGCACTGCCTGTGGCGCCCAATTCCCGAGTTTTTCGATTTCGTCCATTTTTGCTCTGATTTTGCGCGTTTCGCCCCTGATTGATCCCGAATCATTCCTACACATAAAAATAATTCAAATTAATATAAATCAACATATTTTATCATCTAAAACTCACGAAACAAAAGTAAAACACGAGGCGATATACATAGAATATATACACTTTAAGCTAAATATCACCCACCATCTGCAGTTGGGTTGTAGGGCTGTCTTCTCATAGGGTTGCGGATTGTCGGCATGTTGGCAAGTTATTTCAGCTAAGGGAAAGGAGTAAAGATGGTGATTGTGTGTGGGATTTGATGAATGTGTGCAAAAGTTGTCCCTGTCGGGCCAGGGTTAGGCTTTGGAAGATTCAAAATTTTGCTTAAGGCATAGGGGAGTTGTTAGGGTAGTGACTCAGTCACGTGCTTTAAGGAAAAGGGTGTTCAGGTGCTAGAAGAGCCTTGGAGTTGATTGTATTCGGGGGCAGTCAGAGTGGGTGACTCTCAATAGCGGTTCTAGTGAATTCAAAAGTTAAGAATGCGACGTTTAAGGGTCTCAGGCAGCAATATGATCAAGAGTCGAGCTTTTGCAGAGTAATTTCTGAGAAAAAGGAGAATGGTTGGAATGTTCTATGATGTGTTTTAACATGCATGATAGTACTGGAGGAGTGAGAGAAATAAACTCCGGATTGTAGAAAGATTATCAGGAGGGTATGAGACGGGTTGCGGGATTTAGGCAGCATAGTCTCGTGAATCAAGGTCACTCGGGATGAGTGAGGGTTGAGTCTGCTATGAGTGGAAGGAAGTTGCTATTATTCCTGAAGCAATTGAAGATGATTAAAAGAAAATAAATTGATTAGCCATGGTTGAAATGGCACATTTACGGCAGTGATCAGTTCCTTCAATGTGATTAAGTTAGGTATGTGGTTTGTGCCAGTGTGTGCGGGGATTGTCAGCCATCGTAATGGATTTCATGTGGGAGCAATTGAGTGCTATGGCCTGTCAGGTGTAGGCGGATCCCGGAAGGGTTATGGTGGTATAAACTACTACTTAAGGATTGCATATTGGGTGATTGTGGGAATTTACTCGTGTGTTGAGATGATACTCCTGAATTGAATTAAGTAAAAGGTTTCTATATGATGAAGTGTTCAACCTATTGGTGGTTCAGAAGTTGTGATGGAATTCTTGCGCTACCTCATATTGGCATATTAGGTGCGGTAAGCAGTATGTAACTGGGGTGAGAATCGAGATTGTGATTCGGTGTTGATAAGGATGTATGAGCTCGGAAGAGCAAGAAGAAGTGATTTGAAAGTTCAGTGAAAGCTGGTGTTATCTTCAGTGTTGCCTGAGATTGATATTCGGTGGAAGAGGCTTTGTACCCTGGTCATGGGTTCTTGATGTGTCTTGTTGCCTTGTGTGGAAGGTCGTGGAAGCATGACCGCGAAAAGATTGTGTAAGAGTGACATGTAATCACTTGATGGATTGAAGATTTGGACTGAGAATAAAGAAGTGCAATGTTATTTATTTGAGAAGTTATGCTTGGGAGGCGTTCAATTCATTTGGTTGTGGATTGTGGGGTGTTTGTCCCGACTATGATGGTTGTTCTCGCGTATTATGAGAGAAAGTGGGTTAATGTGGATCCAGGTAAAGCTATTAGCTTAGTTTGGTGCGAGCAAGGTAGACCCGATGTTTGTGGATGGATTTAAATATGATTATGGGCTCCGTATGAGCCATGCATGTTTATTTCAGTAGAGCGCTTTTCATGGAGAGGTACTAGAACAACATATGTTGTTCCGTCCTTGTAAATTCATGTTATAATATGATTGTGCCATGTGAGTTGTGAAACAACTTGATAATTTCTTATGAGTTGAGATCTCCGCGTAGTGATAATGTTATGTGAGCAGGATAGCTCTTGAGATATCAGGTAATGTGTAATAGTGAGCGATTCAGATCCGTGTATATTTCCTTATGTGAGTTTTGTGATGGGATCGGGTGGCACGCCGCTACGGGTATGTTATTTGGATCGGGTTGCACGCCGCAACAGTGTGATGATGAGAAGGGTTAATATATATTTATTTTTCTTATGTTTTACTTCCTATTTTATGAGAAAAGTTCATATTAGTTGCGTGAGTTGAATAGTCCCTTCTCGAGTCATTTCTTATTTATCATGTTCGAGTTATGGCCTATTGGCGCGATGTGGTATCATGTGAGGTTGTTGGTCATGTTTGGGGTGATTTGTTGTCTGAGCAGTTCATACTGGGTGAGACGAGATTATCAGATCATGGATCAGTGCGATAAGGTTATGTGAAGTGTATATTAAAGAACAAATACCATTATTCAGGTTCATAATGAGGTGATGATTCTAGTAAAGATGAGGTATGCAATGATTTGTTAACTCTGCAGTTGGTTATGAATTTCTACACATCTCCTCCATTGTGGTGGCATCATCAGCATTATAGCAGGATGTATGTATATATATCATGAGGTGCATTGGGAGCATCTGATTCGTGGAATTTTGGCTATTAAGGTTCAGGGAGTGCCATTGTGGTCAGATGATGAGTTATGCGGTGCATGGTGCTGATTCGACAAAAGTATGCAGTCATGTTCTGGTATATCATGTGGTGGATGATACGGTGGTTATACATTAGAACTAGGCCTGGCAGAAAAATTTCAGGTGTTTGAATGAATTCTGAGCTTATTATATGGATAA
>ML389179.1:6990-20242 GCA_005239525.1 Nicotiana knightiana
GTAAATGGAAAGCAGTAAGATGCACAAAAAGTAAGTATATTGCAATAGTAGTTTGGATGATCCCTTTACAGGTTATATTTTACAACCTTATATAGGGAATTTCCTAATATAACGTCTGCCTTTTTCAGTGATTGAGCATTAATGACTAATAATGACTTCAATGTAACGTTACAATGAATCAACCGTAACTGTTGAGTGAATGTTGTGTAACGTATGGATCTCTAATTTGAAGATCTCTGAATCTGCCCTTTATTCTGTCCAAATACACTTTTGACTGTGTCTCTTCATCTTGTCAATTAGGTTGAAACTTTCGTATCTAATTAACCCGTGGATGTGATTTGTCGTGCCTCTTTGCCTCGTACCTCTTCTTAGAGTCCCGTCCAACTGTCGTGTCTTCATTGCTCCACATAGACTATTGAGTTATCAAGATTTATTACACGTGTGAAGCTCTTTTTTTACCAATACAGCTATACCACCCCGTGGCTAATGGTCAATCTGAGTCGACGAATAAGGTCATCATCAACAATCTAAAGAAGCGGTTAGATAAATCCAAAGGAAATTGGCCTGATGAGTTACCAGTGGTACTATGGGCATACAGAACAACTTCAAAAACAGCCATGGGAGAAACTCCGTTCGCACTTGTCTATGGCTCAGAAGCCTTAATACCTGTGGAGATTGGCGAACCAAGCATAAGGTTTACAACAGCCATGGAGAAAGCAAAAAACGACAAATTGAGCACCAATCTGGACTTGCTCGAACCACGGAGAGAAGCAGCACCGATACGGATGGCAGTTCAAAAACAAATCATAGAGCGTTATTACAACCGTAAAGCTCATCTCAGGTACTTCAAGATTGGAGACTTCGTCCTCAAAAAAGTCTTTCAATCAACGAAAGAAACAGGCGCAGGAAAGCTAAATCCAAACTGGGAAGGACCCTACAAAATCCGAGGCATAACTGGGAAGGGTGCCTATGAGTTGGAAGCTATGGACGGCAGAATCCTACCAACAAGTTGGAATGCCATTCACTTGAAGAAGTACTACTTTTAAGGAAAAGAAGTACCCCCGGTCAGGTATCTCATGTTCGATTTTATTTTGAACATTTGAAATTTTACTAACCCTTTTAGATGATAGGCATAAAGCTAACCCATCACCAGATGATGATATTAGACCTACAAAGACGCGAGTAAATAACTAAATTCTCGGTCTAGGGTTACACTTTCTTATGGACATTTTAAAGGGTTAAGCAGTCATCATCTAAAAATTATATACCTTCGAGTCCCGTATGTTTTTCCTTTTCAGGAAAAGGACCACAAGGAAGGAATAGTAAAGTGCTCGAGATTTCATTCTTCAAAGCTCAAACACTTGGGGGACTATACAGTATGGAAGGCAAAGACAAAGCAAAAAAGACGATCAAAAAGTTAAAGCTCGAGCCTGAAGATCCATCTACCCAACAAATCAAGTGATACGAGCAAAATCGAAAGAGCCAAAGACTCAAACACAAGCCTCTAATCCAAAAAACCTTAGAACATGTTCAGGTTAAAAGGCATAATGCTAGCAATGTTAGCCACGAGGAAGAAATGCGCATCTTTGTACTTATTCAAAAGAAAGACTGTTGTAACCAAAAACAGTTACGGATAAAAGATCATCATTATTGTACTCATTCAAAACTGTTGTAACTAAAAACAGTCACGAAATCTTTGTACTCATATAGAAAACTGTTATCAAATAACAGTTACGGATGAAAGATCAAAATCCCTGTACCTGTTCAAAAAACTGTTATCAAATAAAACAGTTACGGATGCAAAAGCATTTTCCTCGTGCTTATTGAAAACTGTTGTCGACAAAAACAGTTACGGGTGAAAACCCCAACTTGAATAAAAACTGTTACGAACGAAAAACAATTGCTCTCTTGTATTAACTCGAAAAAACTGTTACATACGAAAAACAGTTACAAAATGCAAGTGTATATCAAATCTGTTAAAAGAAATCAGTTGCAACATGAGTTTTAGACGATAATCAAACACAGGTAAAAAGTTGTGAAAGTTCAAACAAAAAACTTTCCTAAGAAACATTCTTAAATATGAGAAAAATTCCTATCACTCTATTGCATTATTACACCTTTATGAAGTTGAGACGTCTTCTTCATTAAGTGTCGATCAAAAAAGGGCCCTCTTCCATAAATTATGCCTACTACAAAAAGGTAGACATTTAATACGACACCATGCCTATTACGAAAAGGTACGCGTAATCTAAAGCATTTTATATGCAAAACTCAGAGGTAAAACTAAAACCTCGAAAAATAAAGCATGCAAAAGACTTAAAGAGTGAAACAGAAACTCAATGGAAAACAAAAGTCATACTTGCATTAATATATTAAAACGGCTAAGTAAAAACTAAATATTAACTTATACTTAGCCGTATAAAATTTTTATATATTGAGGTGCCCCTAAGTTGTCATTTGGGGACTTTAAAGAGATCCATATTTACCCCCGATGGGATTGGGGGTAACCACCAATTAAGACAAAGATAAAAGAAAAGGGGTGAATCAACATATTAATCTTCTTGAGGAGGGGGATTGACTTCTTCATCAGCAGAAGGAGTAAGAGCAGCTTGGGACGAAGAGGCTTGGACAACAGGAGTCTCACCTTCAGGTGGGGAAAGATCCAAACCTTGTTGAGCCTTTTCCATGGCTTGCTTGATCTTAACAATTTCGGCGTCAAGGTCAAAATCTCCTCGACTCATTTCCGTCAATGCATCGAGGTGAGAATTCATGTATGCCCAACTAACATCGATAATTGTCGCCTCTTCGAGACTTTCATAATCTCTCTCCCATATCTGAAGCTCAGCTCTTAATCCATCCTTCTCAACTTCAGCAGCTTCATGGGCAGCCCTCAAATGTATAATTGACTCCTCCAAAGATTGGGTTTTTCCTAAAGCAATGCGAAGATCCTCCTGAGTTCGGGTAAGTGACTGCACAAGCTCGCCCGAGTATTCCTCCTTCTGCTATAGCAAGGCTTTCAAGCTCCTAACTTCTTCCGAGGCACGGGATAATTGCTCAACAAACGAAGACTCAAGAATGCTCTTGTCTTTGTCCGCTCGGTTAGAAGAAGACTTCTCCACTGCCAACTCCGCAGTCACAACTCTCATCTGCCGCTCCAAGGTATTCTTTTCTTCTTTTAAGGCTTCTATGTCGAGCCTCAGGCTTTCATATTGCCCCTTCCAATTCCCTGCTTCAGCATGCCACTCCTTTAGCTCTTGCTCCATGTTAGAAATCCTCTTCATGAGTTTTGTACCTATGGATTGATCTACAAAAACAAAATCGATTAGATACGGTAATTACATAAGAATGAGATACAAAAGAATGAACATTACCTTCAAGGAGGAATGCACAACCTCATTAGCCCAGGTAAGAGAACTGTGACTATCCAGCTTGGTCCTCTCTGTTAGGCCAATCAAAGGCTTCAGCCACACTACAGGTTGGCCAGATTTCTTAAAAAGGCTCCCATCAGCCGGAACCTCAATTAGCACTTGCCTCATCTCCCTGCTAGAAGACCCTACTTCTCTAATAGGAGGCACGGAAGCAGGCTGAGATGAAGGAGCCACGGGAAATGAAATTTGTGGAGCTGAAGAAGTCTCAGGTACGAAAACTTGAGGAGCTGAGAAAGCCACGGGCAAGGCAGCAGCGGGAGCAGAAATAGCCAAAGGAGCAGTGGAAATAACCGGAACGGATGAAGAGATTTCTCTAAAGGAGGGAGCAAAAATAGCCAGAGGCGCCTCATTAACAGCAGGGCCAAAACCTTCGTGGAATAGATGATCCGCAGAATCGTGTGCAAGAGAAGAAGAAGAATCCCCAGGTATAGGAGGTCTGACACCAGGTACGGAAGACATAGCCACGGGTGTAGACTCATTGTCTGAGACCACTCTTCTTCTACGTGACTTGTGCACCAAAATGCCCTCTTCTTCTTCTTCTTCTTCTTCTTCAAAGGTCTTAGACCCACCAACTTTCCTCTTGGAAGAAGAGGAACCAGTAATAATCTCCTGGGCCTGAGCCAAAGACATCTTTAGGATGGATGCAGCAGAAAACCCTGCCAAAAGGAAAAGGGTTAAACAAACGAAGAAAAAGAAGCTCGAGTAAGGAAAAGAAGCAAAAACAAAAGTTTCACTTACCATGAGTCTTCACTTTCCAACAGTACTTCACGGAGAAGTACTTCCAAGATCTTTCCTCCAATGGAGCAACTAATAATAGCTTTTCTACCCAATCACGGATACCGGAGACATTCTCAATAGTACTCGTGATTGCTAAAAAAGGAATAAAATGGCTACAGTGTTAATAAAACACTTAAAGCAAAGAGAACAAAAATAACAGGTGTGAGCAAAAATGTACTCGCGTGCGCGATTCCACTTCTCAGGGAAGGGAGGATTTTGCTCGCCCACTAAATCAGCAGTGGGCACAACAATGTACCGAAGGTACCAACCTCTATCCTTATCATCATCAAGGGTTACCAACACTCTTTTGCTCCTAGCAACCAGAGTGAAAACTGATAACTTGTCTTTTTGCCTCATTTTCCGTGCCCTTATACATGAATTTTGAATACAATTTTACACAAAATGGCCCCAAAAGCTTATACGTTGTGCTTGTTGCGGGATTGAACTAGAAATGAAGGCATTCAATCTAAAATATGCTCAAAATAGGAGTGAATCCGGCATAAGGATCAAACCCAACAAGGTTGCTCAAGACAACAAGGCCACCGCGGTCATGGTTTCGCGAACCGCGGTGCCTTTCCAGTGAGCTCAGAAATTAAGACCATCATCCACCGCGGCCGCGGTCATGGTTTCACGGACCATGGTGCCTTTCCAGTGAGCTCAAATATAAGACCATCATCCACCGCGGCCGCGGTCGAAGTTTCATGGACCGCGGTGGAGTTCCAGTGAGACCCAGAGAATTGCAAGTCCCCACCGCGGCCGCGGTCGAAGTTTCACGGACCGCGGTGGCAATCCAGTAAGGTCCCAATGTTTTCGCGGACCGCGGTCATGTTTTCGCGGTTCGCGGTGGTCCTGCAGGGGTATTTTTGTTCGAAAATTTGGCAGACTATAAATAGACTATTTTGTAATTTCTTTACAGATCGGGAACATATCAATTGTTTTTCAGAGTAGAGAGCTCGTGAATATTTTAAGGTTTTTATTTCTTTAGCTTTATTCTTGCATTTTTAACATTGAAAACTTCAATGTCATTGTTAGGAATCAATTAAATGGGTTATTCTTCTTCTCTATCATTGTTCTCATCTTTGATTATGAGTAGCTAGACCTATTAGCTAGGGTTGTGGCTCAACCCTAGTGTGGATATGTAATGGGGTTTTGAAATTAAGGTTGGAAAATTAATGGGTGTTGGCTATTTAGGCTATTTCAAGGTTTTTATTGCTATAATTAGTGGTTGCAAACACTAATTAACCTTTTCATGACTTGGGTCTTTCTTGAGAAAGAAGACTTGAGTCTAGAAATTAGCCTAATAGGAAATTAGGGCATTATCAAGAGATTGGTAGTCCCAATCAAAGGGGTTAAACCCAGAAATGGTAAAACCCTACTTGAGCCCTAGTTAACGGGTTAAACCTCGAGAGAGTAATACCTTACCTAAGCCTATATTGCTTGTTCATTAGGCACTCAATTGATCTCGAGAGAGGCAATTAGGGTATAATCACTCAAACTACCGAGAGGTATAGAGTGAGCACCTTCGTGCTTTGGTTATAGCTATATCCCTAGCAAATTCCCCGACCTTAGAATTGAATCCATTTGTGTATCCACCTAGGCCACAGTCACGATCCTAGTGCCTTTATCAATATTAGAAAACAACAACAAAAACAAAACAAATTTAGTCATTAATTAGCTTACAAACAATAGAATACACTTAGTATAGTTCAACACCAACCAATGTTTAGAAGTGCAATTAGAAACACTCGACCCTTCTAGATCACTTATACACTAACTCCCATCTATAGGCTCCCTGTGGATTCGATCCCGACCATTCGGGTAAAAGCTACACGACCNAGTGCAATTAGAAACACTTGACCCTTCTAGATCACTTATACACTAACTCCCATCTATAGGATCCATGTGGATTCGATACCGACCATTCGGGTAAAAGCTACACGACCCTTGCCTTCATACTTATATAGTAGTGTAGGTGAGGTGCTGTCACTTTTTTGGCGCCGTTGCCGGGGAGCTTTAACGGTGTGACTATATTTGTTACTAGAAGCGTAGTGTTTTTTTCTTTCCTTCTATTTTTAACTTCCTTGTTTTGTGTACTTAGGTACAATGACCGATTCGCTAGGAAATGTGATTCCGGGGGAGGAGGTTTATGACAATCAAGAAGATGAAATCAATCAAATTCCTTCACAAAGAAGAGGCCGACAGGCCAATATTCAGGATGATGTTCCAGACCCTCCCCCACCTCCAGCTCCTAGAGCTGCTCCTCGGGTCCTTCCAAACGAGGGGTATGCTAGTGCAATAGTCCCGCCAAGGATTCGAGCGGGGAACTTCCAAATCACAAATGTTATGCTCACTCTCCTAGAGCAAAGAGGATACTTCACCGGAGCCGCCCACCAGAATGCCTATAAGCTTCTCAAAGGCTTTGTTGATACATGTTGGGGAAGTAAGCAAACTAATGTGTCTGAGGACACATTAAGGCTACGATTTTTCCCATTCTCACTTAGAGGAAAAGCATTGGATTGGCTTGAGCGTCTCCCAAACCATTTTATATCCACTTGGGACGAGCTTGCGGATAAATTTATTACAAAGTTTTTCTCCCCAAGCCACATGGCAGCCTTTCGAATGAGATTTTGGCATTCAAACAAGAGCCAAACGAGCCCCTACATGAAATATGGGAACGCTATAGAACCATGGTCAAGGAATGTCCTAACAATGACATGACCGAGGCTATGATACAACAAACATTCTACCGGGGAATCAACACAGTAAATCAATGTGTGGTCAAACAATTGGCCGATGGTAATTTTATGAAGTTGACATACCCAGAGGCATGTGAGATTTTTGATGAAATGGCCGACACATCTTCGGCTTGGCAAAGTAGAGCAAATGTGCCTCAAGGGGAAACCGGTGTGAATAGTCTCCACAAGGAACTCCAAGAACAAGGGAAAGCAATTGCCGAGCTTACAACAACCATGAACCAACTTGCTAAATCCCAACTCTAACATTTGCAAGGGCCTAAGCAAGTAAATGCTATGGAAGGAGTTCATATGCAAGGAAACCAAACGAGACCTCGGGGGAATGTTAGGCAAAACCATGGTGATCAAGGGCCAAGTGGTCATGAACAAGATGAAAGTTACAATGACCAAGATGAGGATGTTATGTATGCGAACAACTACCAAGGGCAAGGTAATACACAAATTGGGGGAACCAAAGGCCACGAAACTGGAACAATAACAATGCTATAAATTGGAGCAATACCAATGATCGTCAATGGAACAACAATAATGACCGACAATGGGGGAACAACAATGAAGGGAATTGGAATGGAAGAAATAACAACAACAATTGGGGAGGTGAAGGTAATCGGGGGTCGGGTTTTCAAAGGCCCCCGATGTACCAACAACCAAGCAACCCTCCTCCATATCAATCTCATGGGCAAAGTTCTTCAAGATCAGAAATGGGTCGGATAGAAAACATGTTCAAACATATGATGGAGAGGAATGTAGAATCCGATGCCCAGATATCCTCTCACACTACTTCCATCCGAATCTTGAAGTGCAAATGGGCCAGATTTCACAAGCCTTAAACACATGCCCGAAGGGTGCACTACCAAGTGATACGGTGGTATACCCCAAGGGTGGGAACAACAACAACACCGGTCATGCTATGGCGGTAACCACTCGGAGTGGAAAAGGTGTGGAGGCAAGTACTTCGAGGCAAAAGAACGTTGTTGATGATGATGAAGTTGTACCCCAAGATGAGCTACCAGCTGATATGGAGCAAGCATTGGATGAGCCAAGTGAAGGTGAGGTAAGAATTGGCATTCATGACAATGGGGAGGACTTGGATAGAAATGTGAACCCGTCTAGGGAACACATAATTGACATGCCGGAGCCGGTGGCCCCAAAGGCACCATTTCCTAGGCCACCTCCCCCCTATCCTCAGAGATTGGAAAAATAGAAGCAAGAGACCCAGTTTAAAAAGTTCTTTGATATGATGAAGAGTCTTACCATAAATGTTCCTTTGGTTGAGGCCTTGGAGCAAATGCCAGGCTACGCTAAGTTCATGAAGGACTTGGTGACAAAAAACGATCCGTGGAATGTGAGACCATTAAGATGACTCACCAAGTGAGTGCTATTGTTCACTCCATGGCACCAAAACTTGAAAATCTGGTTGCCTTCACTATTCCTTGCACAATTGGGAGTGCAGACTTTGCAAAAGCCCTATGTGATCTTGGGGCAAGCATAAATTTGATGCCATATTCTGTGGTCAAGACCTTGGGGATCGGACAACCTAGGGCGACCTCTATGTGTTTGCAAATGGCGGACCTGTCACGCCCCGAAATCCCACCATCGGGTCGTGATGGCGTCTAACGTTGAACCCGCTAGACAAGCCAACGTATATAAATAAACTAGCAAATGATCTCAATTTTTCAGAATAAGCTAAAACAATTCAAAATTTAAATCAGCTGAATAAATACAGTCCCGAGCTAAGTAAGGACAATCATAATACAACGACGCAAAAAAAATTCCCAAAACCTGGAGTCACAAACTCACGAACTGTCTAAGAGTGCTAAATACAAGTGTGAAAGGAAATACATGTCTGCCTTTGAAACTAAAGGAAAAACAAGACAGAATCGAAGACAAAGGGATGGAAGAGACGCCAAGGCCCACGATTGCCAGCGGGTATACCTTGAAGCCTCTATGATGAGCAGGAAGACACTCCCACTAATGATGTCCTCCGGGTCCGGCTGCGTAATTTGCACAACATAAAGAAGTGCAGGTGTAGCATCAGTACAAATGACCCCATGTACTGAGTAAGTGCCCAGCCTAACATCGGCAAAGTAGTGACGAGGCTAGAACCGGACTACCAAATAAACCTGTGCAGTTCAAATAAATGTATATATAGAAATAACGGCAGGAAATAAACAGTTAAGTACAATTATGGGAAAAACATGCCAGAGTACAAAAGGGAAAAGAAAACACTCATTTAAGTAACAGAACAAGGTAACTCACTAGTATCAGAATAACAACAGGGGATAAACAAGTGCATGGCATCACCCTTCGTGCTTTACTCTCATACTCACCAAACAAGTGCACGGCATCACCCTTCGTGCTTTACTCTCATTCTCACTAAGAAAAGTGCACGGCATCACCCTTCGTGCTTTACCTCACTATATCGGCACGACATTAACCTTCGTGCTTTTAATATGAATCATGGCACGGCATCACCCTTCGTGCTTTTACCTCACTATATCGGCACGGCATTAACCTTCGTGCTTTTAATATGAGTCATGGCACGGCATCACCCTTCGTGCTTTTACCTCACTATATCGGCACGGCATTAACCTTCGTGCTTTTAATATGAGTCATGGCACGGCATCACCCTTCGTGCTTTTACCTCACTATATCGGCACGGCATTAACCTTCGTGCTTTTAATATGAATCATGGCANTTGGCATGGCATCACCCTTCGTTCTTTACACTCTTCCTTACAATAGAAAATAGTGCACGACATCACCCTTCGTGCTTTAACACTCTTCCTCACTCAAACAGAAATCAAAACCAAGGGCAAGGGAGTAAACAGAATAGGAACAGAAAATCCCGGCAAGGGAACAATAATTGCACAATTAAATCCCGGCAGGGGTAACATAAATTAAACATTTAAATCCCGGCAAGGGAACATCAACTGCACAATTAAATCCCGGCAAGGGTATATTTCAATAACTCCTTCTCTTTCTTTCACTTTCATTTCCATGATTTATTCAATAACTTGAGCCAATGCTCCAAAGACATACTATCTCATATTTCTTCATTATTCAGTTCACCATTTGAGCCAATGCTCCATAGAAATACTATCTCATATTTCTTCATTATTCAATTCACAATTTGAGCCAATGCTCCATAGACATACTATCTCATATTTCTTCATTATTCAATTCACAATTTATAGAAATCATCAATTAAGCATGGATTATCACGAAATCAGAATGTTCACAATATAAAGACTTACGTTCATGCTAGACACCAATGTATAGATACTCGTCACCATGCCTATACATCGTATTTGACAATTAGCAAGTAGAAAATTATACTCGACTCCTATTCCCTCAAGCTAAGGTTAGACCGAACACTTACCTTGGGTCCAAAGTATAGCAATCAACCCTCTAACACCGCCTTTCCTTTAGGATTCAACTCCGAAACAACGATAGCTGGGCATAATTAATTCAATAATATTAATAAAGACTCCATAACACAATCCTTTAGGCTAAATACTCAATACTTAGCATTCTTCCCAAATTTCCAAAATTCGACCCCGGGCCCGCTTGCTCCAAACACGACCGATCACCCATAACCCCACGAGTTCAAATATATAATTTGTTTTAAGATCCGACCCCAAATTGGGATTGAATCACCCAAAATTTCCAAAAAACCTAACTCTACCCAAAACCCCTAATTTCTACTTGATTTTTTGGATTTTCCTAGAATTTAGTGATTAATGAAAGAAAAATGGAAGAAATCGATGTTAGGAAGCTTACCCAAGAGGCTATGGAGGAACAATTGGTCTAAGGCTAATCAATTGGGGTTGGGGATGGAGGAGAAGACTGAAATTTAGAAATTCCCGTATGAAGTGTTCTGTTTTTGGACTCTGCAATCGCGGAAGAAGGCTTGCGATCACAGAAGGGAACCTGGTAATGACCCTGTGCGATTGCAGGGGATGCATTGCGATCACGGAGCACTGGGGCCTCAACCTATGCGATCGCGGGCAACACTATGCGATCGCGGAGTGATACTACCCAGCCCTCACCTGACTCCACTGAGACTCTATGCGATCGCGGGGAAAGAATTGCAATCGCATAGTGCAATCCAGCCACCCCCTCACTTAAGCCTCTGCGATCGCGAACCTATGACCGCAATCATAGAGAAGAACACCAGACACCAGCAAAACTGAGGAAAACCTAGAATGTTCTAACACTTTGACACCCCCGTTAGCTACCCGAAACTCACCCGAACCCTCGAGGCTCAAAACCAAAAATACACACGACTCCCAAAAACATCCTACGGACTTGCTTAAGCTTTTAAATCATCAAATTATCATCAAAAACAAGGAATTAAACCTTAAAACTCCTAAATTTTCTTAAGAACTTCATAAAGCTTAACTTTTCCAATTTTCATCCGAATCACGTCGTTTCAAATCCGTTTTACACCAAATTTCACAGATAATTTACATAACATATAATAAACCTATTTCAGGCTCCGGAACCATAATATGGGCCCGGTAACACGGTTTTCACATAATTATTCATTTTCAAAAACCTTTATTATTTTTAGAAAATAATTTTCTTCAAAAATCCATTTCTCGGACTTGGGGCCTCGGAATTCGATTCCGGGCATACGCCCAAGTCCCATATTTTCCTACGGACCCTTCGGGACCGTCAAACCACGAGTCCGGGTCCATTTTCCCAAAATGTTGACCGAAGTCAAATTTATTTATTTTAATATCAAATCTTAGCATTTTTCACAGAATCTCATATTTAAGCTGTCCAGCTACGCGCCCAGATGGCACACGCAAATCGAGGCCAATACAAATGAGTTTTCAAGGCCTCAAAAGTACGGGATGGGTAATATCATAGGTGATGACCCTTTGGGTCGTCACAGGACCGATCAATGAAGAGGCCCCTAGGTATTATTGATGATGTCTTAGTGAGAGTGGACAAGTTCATATTGCCAGCAGATTTTGTTATCCTCGACTGTGAGGTTGATTTTGAGGTCCCTATTATCTTGGGGAGGCCTTTCCTTGCCACCGGGAAGGCCTTGGTCGATGTTGAAGCTGGGGAACTTACATTCAGAGTTGGTGATGAGAAAGTGGTCTTCCACGTGTGCAAATCTATGAAGCAGCCCAACAGCACCGAAGTGTGCTCTTTTATGGACCTCATGTCCGAGGTTATTATTGATTATGCCAGTGTTATGATCCATGTTGATGATCCTGTGGAGTTGGCCTTGTTGAATCACGAGGACTTAGTGGTAGATGGTGTGATTGAGAGAACTCATGCCCTTCAAGGCATGGGTTCTTATTCCTATGCTCCCAGAAAATTGTCATTGGAGTTGGAGAACAGGAAGACCCCACCAACAAAGCCATCCATTGAAGAACCTCTGAATCTAGAGTTGAAGCCACTTCCTTCCCACCTCAGGTATGAATACCTTGGTCCCTCTTGTACTTTACCAGTTATTCTTTCCTCTTGCCTAACCCAATTGCAGGTTGACTCAACTTTAAAAGTGCTAAGGAGGAGGAAGAAAGCAATCGGTTGGACCTTGGCTGGTATACGGGGTATTAGCCCCGCCTTTTGCATGCACAAGATTATATTGGAGGATGGAGCCAAACCCTCTGTTGAACATCAAAGAAGACTCAATGAAGCTATGCAAGATGTGGTGAAGAAAGAGATCATAANTCATCAAAGAAGACTCAATGAAGCTATGCAAGATGTGGTGAAAAAGGAGATCATAAAATGGCTTGATGCGGGTGTGGTCTACCCAATTTCGGATAGTGCTAGGACTTCTCCGGTCCAATGCGTTCCAAAAAAGGGTGGAATGACAGTGATAAAAAATTATAAGAATGAGCTCATTCCTACAAGAACAGTTACCGGATGGCGGGTGTGCATGGACTACCGCAAGCTCAACATGGTGACCCGCAAAGACTATTTTACTTTACCATTCTTGGATCAAATGTTGGATAGGCTTGCAGGTCAAGCCTATTATTGCTTCCTTGACGGGTATTCTGGATATAATCAAATTTTGATAGCCCGGGAGGATCAAGAGAAGACCACCTTCACTTGCCCATATGGCACTTTTTCCATTGCTCGAATTCCATTCGGACTTTGTAATGCCCCAGTTACTTTCCAAAGATGTATGATGGCAATCTTCACCGACATGGTGGAGGACTTTCTAGAAGTATTTATGGACGACTTTAGTGTCATCGGGGGTTCTTTCGACGAATGCTTGAGTCATCTTGATAGAGTCCTTGCTCGATGTGAAGAAACAAATTTGGTCTTG
>ML389182.1:0-49862 GCA_005239525.1 Nicotiana knightiana
CCAGATTATATTTGCAGCGCCCGTTTAGTCTTTCTATAAGACATAGTTGAGCGTGATCAGAGGTCTTTGCATGAATGGCAAGGTCATCCCGAATGAGTGTCTCACGACCCAACATAGGCTCCTAGTAATGGATTTTGGGATCAAGAGAAACTGAAAGAAGAGAGCAATATGCAGTCAACCTAGAGTCAAGTGAGGAAACATGACTAAAGACAAAACCCAGGAGTTGCGGGAAAGGTTGTTGGTGATAGGGGCCTAGAAAATTATTGGGGACGCGACTGTGATGTGGGCCATGATAGCGTACTATATTAGAAAAGCTGCGAGAGAGATTTTAGGGGTTATAAAGGGATATCCTGGGAGACCTATAGGGGACTGGTGGTGGAATACGGAGGTGCAAGGTAAATTTGAAGTTAAGAAAGCGGCTTATTTGAAACTAGCGGAGAGCACAAATTAGGAGGAAAAGAGGACGAATGGGGAATGTTATAAGAAGGCAAAGAAAGAGACGAAGTTAACGGTTTCGGCGGCTAAGACTGCTGCCTGTGGACGCATGTATGCGGAACTTGGGAGCAAAGGCAGAGACAAGAAGTTGTACAGGTTAGCCAAAGTGAGGGAGAGGAATGTCGCTCCCCCCTTTTTCCTCGCACGGGTCAGGTGCGGAGAGATCAGGTTTATGACATTCTGAAAAACTCCTTAAAGGAAGAGGTTTAAGGAAGAGTCGCCACCTAAAGATTTTGTGGTGCATTAGGGCACCTGGAGTAGATAACTCATGAACTAGTTTGCATTACCAGAGATTGGGTAAGGGCTTGAAGTTATCCTAAGGGGAAGGTTGTTAGGCACCCCTCAAGATGCACAACTATGGGGCCCAGCCAAGAAGTTTTGTGAATTTGGATAGTAAACAAATGACAAGTAAGGTTCATATAAGAGGGGACTTCAAACAAGTACGAAAATCTTTAAAGGTTTTGGAAAACATTAGAGTAAAATCATTTGAAAAGAATTGTCCTAGGTTTAAAACAATACGGATCACATCAATGCAATACCCGGTAATCACTCCTCGAAGAGGGGCTACACGTGGTATTAGCGCACCGGTCATCATATCCGTATTCTACCCTTCCCACCTCGTAGAGGTTTATTTAAAGAAGCGCGTGTTGGTCACGAAAACTTATTGCGTGCTATTACCCATCCCATTCTATAAGTCCCGGAGGGTGTTCAGGACTACTAAATCCTACAAGGTGAGTACTAGGTTGAACCCCTAGGTTTAAAGGATAAAATTCTAAGCGACAAATAGAAAACAGTTAGGACTTACACATATGGGATACACATAACAAACATATGGCTCAAGTACCCCTCCGCAAGTAAGGCATGTAAATAGCACGTCTCAAACACAAAGAAGGCCTCAGATTTTGAACCTAAGCAGGAATTCTAGGTGTGAAGACAGTAGCAAACAACAGGGTTTGGATGAGTTTCAGAAGAGAATGCATGACTGATTTTAAAACCATTGGTTAATAGACAGTGTACAAAACTAGTTTTGATTTTAACAAACATCTGTGCCTAAGGTTCGCCTAGGCGTCTGAACATATGCTGATTATTATTTTAAGACATAGGCGGAGTGCAGGTCCTTAGACAGACATGTGATGAGAAAAATGCAGATTCGATAGGCATGGTATCTAAGAATGCACGCAAGATATCAGTTTGGGTTTAAAAGTGCAAGAAAACATTTTCAACCATTTGGAACATATTTTAGGCGAGGTTATTATCTATGTGGATGATACAGGGGCCTGATTTCACGTAATTATTGAACCTAATACATGTTGTTCTAGGTGTTCAACAGAGTACTTACCATGAAACCTTAAATAAAACATGCTAAAAATAGATCCCTACGGTGATATGGCCTCTAATGATAATTCGATTGTAATCCTAAGCAGGATATCTAGATGAATACGTAGGCAGAAACAGTATTTTAAGACAGTTATTATTCGAACAAGAACAAGATTTCTGAATGAAGTAGCCGTAATTATAATAGGTATTAGCATGATTTTCCTACGTGAGCATGCATGTGGTGAGATGCAAACACAAATATACCTAAGACATGATCTCTATTGCATGTTAGATATGTTCTAAACAGGGTTTCTATTGTGCACAAAGATAAAATAAATCCTAAGACATGATTTCTACCCAAAAAATTACACTAGGCATGCATAGCCCCACCCTTTCACTATCCAGCCCCAAATATTTGTTTACAGATTATTATAGGCCAAGAATAATGAATTACACAATTGAATAAAGGCAAATCAAGAAGCTATACTATAGAGAGCCTGACAGTAAACCCAAGTACCAGATCCAACATGCCATATGCCATGACCCTTTCAACTCAAGTGTGTCATAGTCTCTAAGGACCTCAGAGGATCCTGGACAGTGCTCACCCCCAAGTACCCTAGTCAAGGATGAGTAAGTGCAGCGTGCAGTGCCGGCCTTGTCTGTCAGAGTTCAATGGGTACTCAGAGGTCCCCAAGTCAATGCTCACACGAAGGGGGCAGAACCTAGAATCTAAGAGTCGTGGGAAGTGCTTGGAGTTTTAAACGAGAATTGGAGTTTGAAAAGAGTAGTTTTAAAACAGCGACATTTTGAGAAATAAATTTAACAACAATAGTAAAGAAGTTTTAAAAGAGAAGTAGTACCACTGTAACCAATAGGCAAAAGGACTCATGTAAAAGCAAACACAAACAGGAGTAAGGGATTGGGGACAGATAACTTTACACATTAGAGTGAGGCAGAATTGCAGTTATCACATAATTACCAAATAATTGTCACATAATAGCATAAATTAATAGGATCAGGACTACATAATATTCAAGTAGCAGGAGAGGCAGATTTACAGCATATAGAGTTAAAGAGAAGGTGAGAACAAGTAACCACAATCAAGTCAAAGCAAGAAATATCAACCTGTGAACACATAAGCATGCTGGAGACATATCAGACTTAAGGGAAAGGAAAAATAGTAAGGGGGGGGCATGATAATTACATAATTATAGGGAACCCTATGGAAAACAAGATACATATTTAGACTTGACAAAAAGGGAAGACATGCAGGGGTTAAGCTAGTTACATGGTAGACAATAGAACCATAGGATAAAACACATAAGGAACAGTAAGTAAATAAACAAGAACTGGAACATATTGTGTATAGGTGCTATAAAGCTAAATCAGAAAAACATACCAGTCAGAGAATAGAGAACAACAAAGTGTAAGAGATAGCACATCAACAGCAGTATGCAGAGCAAAGAGAGCAGAAGAGAACAATAGTGTGCAAGCAGTATGCAGAAGCACAAAAGCAGTGGGGATTACTCAGTCTTGGCTTTCAAAGAGCAAGAAGAGGTATGAAAGCACAGAAAATTCAGAGCAATGTATGTGTGTTTGTGCTCTCAAAATCAGTCTCTGTGTGTGTGCTAGTGCTCTAAATATTGTAGTCTATCCTATGCATAGAGAGAAGGCATAGTATATATAGAGTTGAAAACGACTAGTAACATAGGCAAAGAATGCATAATTATGGAAATAACAACCAATTAGTATCAATTAAAATATTGGACTCCTTTAATTAAGGAGTCGAGTTCAAACGGTACAGTCAGGGCTAAATAAGGAAAAGAAATCGACTTATAAGATCGATTTTTTTTAATAGGGACAAGGAAATCACATATAACATAATAAAAGCCAAATACATAGTATATAATTAAGGAAAGTTGAACTAACATTATATTTATAAATTAAAGTAGGGTATCAGTTTTGAAATCAATTGAAAGAATCTCGGATGCAATTACAATTACAGCGAATCCAATATAGTTAAGGAAAGTATCACATAAGTAAGGAAAGAATTCAAAAAAATTGGTACATAATTATAGAGGGCATACACAAGATCATCTATTCACGGAAAATATCATAGGCGTAGGGATTTTTACATAAAATCAGTATAAAATCAATAGGTAATAATCAATAAGGTAAATGGTCGGATTTATTAAGCATTTAAACAACATTCATTGATCAACACAGAGTAATGCTCATAGAACAGCAGAAAATTAAAGGGCACAACAATGGATTAAAACAAGAGTCACAAAGAACACATGAATACACATAGTTAAGTGATAAAGGTCAACCTTGAACCTTAGGGTTTCAGCAATAACAGTTCAGACAACAAGAAATCATGAGACACTCGTTCAAACACAATAGAGATAGCTAATAATCAAAGAAGAATTGTTTTAAAAACAGGGCAAGAAACCCTAGTTTTTGAAATTGTTAGAAAAATGTAATTTTCCGGGGAAAAACATAGAGAAGCTTCATGATATTGTAAATATAGAACAGATATTAAAGAAGAAATCAAAATATAGAAGATTAGGGTTTCGTGGAACCCAAAAAGAGGGCAAACCTCATGAATGGCCTCGATTTACGCCAAGGAGACTGCAATACTTACTCAAACAGCCGGGGAAAGGCCAGAAAGTGGTAAGAGGGCCAAAGGAGGTGAGTGAACCGCTCCAGGTTCGTCTGAAGAACTCAAGATATCACTGAGTAGGTGAGAGACAAGCAGATGGCCAGGAGGTGGTAGAGAATAAAGGTTCTGGTGAGAGTCCACCGGAGAAGACGACTGGAAACCATCGGAGAAGGTGAAGTCAAGAGACTTCTAGATAGTCGTAGAGAAAAACTGAGAGAGATAGAGGAACCGTCTCGAAGGAAAATGAGACGGAGGGGAGGGGTTTGGTTAGAGATATTTTTGGTAAGGGGGATCTGGGCCGTTGATCTAATTTGATCAACGGCTCAAATTAGTTAGAAGGTTGGGCCGGATTAGTTTTAGGATTGGGCTGGGTATTTTATTAGGGGGGTTGGGATTCAATTTAGGCTAGTTTTTAAATAAAAGGTGGCTAGATATTAAATACCCATAAAAATAGGATAATTAATTAATTAAAATAACTAATAATTGTGTAAAATGGAATTAAGACCAAATAAATGAAATTGAGATGATTAACTAGTAAAAAAAAATATATAAAAATGATCAGCTATAGATTTTAAAACGATATAAGTGTGAACTTGTGCTATTATTGCAAAAATTGTTAAAATTAGCTAAATAATGCCAATATTGGCTAATTTGGGAAATAATCAAATCCTAATGGGGTAAAATAGGATTAAAAGCAAGATGTTGAGTTGGAAAACATTTTGAAATTATTTATAACATAATTTATGGATAATTATTGAATAAAAATATCAGTATATATATATATATATATATATAAATGATCAGCTATAGATTTTAAAACGATATAAGTGTGCACTTGTGCTATTATTGCAAAAATTGTTAAAATTAGCTAAATAATGCTAATATTGGCTAATTTGGGAAATAATCAAAATCTAATGCGGTAAAATAGGATTAAAAGCAAGATGTTGAGTTGGAAAATATTTTAAAATTAGTTATAACATAATTTATGGATAATTATTGAATAAAAATATCAGATAAAAGGAAAAACTTTTGATAAAAAATATGAAAAAATTCATGAAAAAATGCCAATCATTATAAAAGTGATTTTAAAGGTATATATGTGAATTTGAAAATAATTTTGAGGAAAAATTGGATATCAACAGCTGCCCCTCTTTACCCGTGAAGGATGAAAGAGTTGTCGGGTGAAGATAGGATGGCCAATTTTGACCGAGATGAAACTGTGGGATAGAATTAGGCTGCACTCTGGCTTCTGAGCTGCCTACATATCTCTGGTTTTACTGGAATCAGGCCATATGTAGTTCCGGAATCATCGACGAAATATACCAGTGATGTTTTACAATAACGGATGCAAGGTGCGAGGTAAGGAAAAGTAGGAAGGTCTTACAGGGTTGTATCGGAGAACTGGAGCGGTCTGCTCCTACCTGGTTGGCTGTCCCGGCTGGATTACCTGCAAATAAATAACAAGCATAGATCGTGCATAATATAAACATGATGCAAGTTCCTATTGGACTATGAATGCTGTCTTTGGACAATTGAGGATGATTGTCCTTAGACCATGATATCCTGGGCCATGAATCGCTTGGTGCGGGATTCACAGGCTATGAAATAACGTTCTCGGTCCATGAGGATGGTGCCTCTGAACCATGGTGCCTTTGAATAATGATATGCAAGTTGAATAAAAGAGATCCTCAGTTCATGAAATGATGTTCTCGGGCCATGAAGATGGTACCTCCGAACGATGACGCCTTTGGACAAGTCGGCGATATTTCAGCCCATGAAGAATGTAGAGCTATCATGGTAACAGGACAAAGTTTAGTCTTGCGATTTGCGAAAGAAAAGAGGGGCAGAGCTTAGGTCGAGAGAAGCATAGATAAGTAACGTCAAGAAAGGTGGTTGCTTTGAAGAGGTAGATAGGATTTTTATGCAATGAAGTAAAATGCAAGGGAGGTATCGTAGAACCTCAGAAGGCAGAATGGTAGCCTTATGCAGTGCAGGAAATAAAATGCAGGGGAGGTAGAGTAGAACCTCGGAAGGCAAAATGGTAGCCTTATGTAGTGCAGGAAATAAAATGCAGGGGAGGTAGCGTAGAACCTCGGAAGGCAGAATGGTAGCCTCATGCAGTTCAGGAAATAAAATGCAGAGGAGGTAGCGTAGAACCTCGGAAGGCAGAATGGTAGCCTTATGCAGTGCAGGAAATAAAATGCAGGGGAGGTAGCGTAGAACCTCGGAAGGCAGAATAGTAGCCTTATGAAGTGCAGGAAATAAAATGACAGTAAGAGTTCTTAGCTGATGATAAACTGTGGTGATACGATTGTGCTGAATAAGCGATGTTTGCGATAATATTAAACGTTGGCATGTGCGACGAGTTTGAGAGCGTATCCTTAAGAAATATGCATCTTGCGAAGATAGTAATGTGTTCTGGGCTTTCGCCGTCTTGGTGCCTGCATCCGAAGAAAAATTGTGAGTTCTGTAAAGGGGGAGGTTAGTTCGCATCCCCACTGGCTCGGCTCGGCCTGTCTTCTTGACAACAAGGACTTTGTTGTTCATATCACAGGGGTAGCGTTGCTAAACAAGCTATTTTTTGAGAAAGCAAATATGCAGGGTTTTATAACAATATAGCATATAATTTAAAGTAATAAAATATAGCATATAATTTAAAGTAATAATAATTTTGGATGAACCGACGACCACGACGCGGTTCAAGGCATTGCGACCTCTCTTGCTATGGAATTTTGAGGGTCCTCCTAAAAATTCTGCCCCACCTTGGGTGAATGCTTCTGGTTGTTCCTTGTGCGGTGCTCGGCTGCATTTGCTTCGGAATTTTGATGTCCCTCCTCAAAATTCTGCCCTAGTTTCCATTCGTGGGGGAAATGAAATTTTATTAAAATGTGACCGAACCCATAGGGCTGCCTACGTATCGCCTCTTAAACGGGAATCAGTTCAGGCGTAGTTCAATTTACATCATTTGAGAAAAGCATAAAAGTTACACATAGTAGCGCTTGACTGCATCTAAGTTGATTGACTTTGGCCAGATTTCTCCATCCATTTCTGCAAGTATGAGTGCTCCTCCTGTCAACACTCGGTGAACCATGTACGGGCCTTGGCAATTGGGAGAGAATTTCCCCTTTTGCTTCGTCTTGGTGGGGAAAGATCTTCTTTAACACTAGCTACCCCGGTGTGAATCGTCTCAGCTTGACTTTCTTGTTGAAGGCTCTGATCATTCTGTTTTGATATAGCTGACCATGACAAACTGCGTTCATTCTTTTTTCGTCTATGAGGGACAATTGCTCATAACGGCTTTGTACCCACTCTGCATCACTGAGTTCGGCTTCTTGTATGATTCTCAGGGATGGAATTTTGACCTCGGCAGGAATAACGGCTTATGTACCATAAACCAACATGTAAGGAGTTGCCCCAGTTGATGTGAGGACTGTGGTGCGATATACCAGTAAGGCGAATACAATTTCTCATGCCATTGATTGTGCTTCTCGATTATCTTTCTCAATATCTTCTTGATATTCTTGTTGGCAGCCTCAACGGCTCCATTCATCGGAGGTCTGTATGCTGTGGAATTCTTGTGTTTGACCTTGAAGGTTTCACACATGGCTCTCATCAGGTCACTGTTGAGGTTGGAACCATTGTCAGTAATGATTGACTCTAGAACTCCGAATCGACAAATTATGCGGTCGCGAACAAAGTCGGCCACGACTTTCTTAGTAACTGCTTTGTAAGAGGTTGCTTTGACCCATTTGGTAAAGTAATCAATGGCAACCAGAATAAACCTGTGTCCGTTGGAGGCGGCAAGCTCGATTGGTCCGATAACATCCATGCCCCAGGCGGCGAACGATCATGGTGAACTTGTCGCATTAAGCTCACTCGGAGGTACCTTTATTATATCCCCATGTATCTAACAACGGTGGCACTTCCGGACATACTGGATGCAATCCTTTTCCATGGTCATCCAGAAATAACCGACCCGAAGTATCTTCTTTGCTAGAACAAACCCGTTCATATGAGGACCGTATGTACTAGCATGTAACTCATCTAATAGTTTTGTTGCTTCTTTTGCTTTGACACACCTTAGTAAACCCAAATCAGGAGTCCTCCTATACAGGATTCCTCCGCTGTGAAAGAAATTGTTTGACAACCTTCGAAGCGTGCGTTTCTGAGTAGCGTTTGCAAGTTCTGGATATTCTCCCATTGCCAAGTACTCCTTGATATCATGAAACCAAGGCATTCCATCTGCTTCTTCTTCAACATGAGCGTAGTAGGCTGGCTGATTGTGGATCCTTACTGGGATGGGATCGATGAAATTCTTTTCTGGATGCTGGATCATAGATGACAAGGTAGCCAATGCATCGACGAAATCATTCTGGATTCTGGGGACGTGCCGGAACTCTATCTGTGTGAACCTCTTTCTCAACTCCTGTACACGATGTAGATATGGCAGTATCTTTGAATTCTTGGTCGCCCATTCTCCTTGTACTTGGTGTATCAATAGGTCTGAATCACCAATCACCAGTAACTCTTGAACGTTCATGTCGATGGCCAAATTAAGCCCCAAGATGCAGGCCTCATATTCAGCCATGTTGTTGGTGCAGGGGAACCTGAGTTTGGCGGATACTGGATAGTACTGACTGGTTTATGATATTAAGACTGCCCCAATACCTACGCCTTTGAAGTTTGCGGCCCCATCAAAGAACATCCTCCAACCATTGTAGGATTTTTCAATGTCCTCTCCTACGAATGACACTTCTTCATCGGGAAAATACGTTTTTAATGCTTGTCCCTTGACCGCCTTCTGAGTCACGTAAATAATGTCGAACTCACTTAACAGGATTTTTCATTTGGCCAGTTTGCCAGCGGGCATGAGCTTCTGAAAGATGTATTTCAACGAATCCATCTTTGATATAAGGTACGTCGTATATGCACAGAAATAATGCCTCAACTTTTGTGCGACCCAAGTCAAAGCACAACAAGTGCGTTCCAATAAAGAGTATCGGGCTTTATATGGAGTGAATTTCTTGTTAAGATAGTAAATGGCCTGCTCTTTCCTTCCTGTTTCGTCATGTTGCCCAAGAACGCAACCGAAAGCTCCATCTAACACAGCAAGGTAAGTAACAGAGGTCTACCTGGCTCGGGTGGTACCAAGACTGGTGGTGCTGAGAGGTACTCCTTGATTCTATCGAAGGCCTTTTGACAATCATCGGTCCATTTGGTTGCAGCATCCTTTTTCAGTATCTTGAAAATTGGTTCACAAATGACAGTAAACTGGGCTATGAACCGGTTGATGTAATTGAGCCTCCCAAGGAAACTCATAACATCCTTCTTGTTCTTTGGCGGCGGCAATTCTTGGATGGCTTTGACCTTTGATCGATCCATTTCTATTCCTCGGCGACTGACAATGAACCCTAGTAACTTGCCAGCAGGAACCCCGAATGCACACTTTGCAAGGTTAAGTTTCATATTGTACTTCCTTAACCTGTCGAAGAACTTCCTCAGATCTTCCACATGATTAGTGGCTTTCCTTGATTTGATGATGAGGTCGTCCACATATACCCCGATCTCCTTGTGAATCATATCGTGGAATATAGTAGTCATGGCCCTCATGTAGGTGGCCCCTGCATTCTTCAGACCGAATGGCATCATCTTGTAACAATACACCCCTCATGGCGTAACGAATGTCGTTTTCTCAGCATCTTCCTCGTCCATCCAAATCTGATGGTAGCTAGCGAAACAATCTACAAAGGACTGCAGTTCATGCTTGGCGCAGTTGTCAATCAGGATGTGTATGTTTGGCAAAGGGAAGTCATCTTTCGGACTGGCCCGATTGAGATCCCGGTAGTCGACACAGACTCTAACTTTCCTATCTTTCTTTGGCACAAGCATGATGTTGGCTAACCATATCGGGTATTCAACCACCCGGAGAACCCTGGCATTGATCTACTTGGTGACCTCTTCTTTGATTTTCAAGCTCATGTCTGGTTTGAACTTTTTGAGCTTTTACTTCACCGATGGGCATGTAGGGTCAGTTGGAAACTTGTGGGCCACAATTGATGTACTAAGGCCAGTCATGTCATCATACGACCAGGCAAATATGTCCTCATATTCTCTTAAAAACTCTATATATTCCTCATTTTCTAATGGCGACAGATGAACGCTGATGCGTGTTTCTTTGATGTTCTCTACGTTTCCCAAGTTGACAACCTCAGTCTCGTCCAAGTTAGACTTAGGTCTATTCTCAAAGTTCTCGACCTCTTTCACAATATCCTCAGGTATATCATCCTCGTCTGAATCGGAATCCGTTTGTTGCGTTGCCTCGTTGCATGTCATAGTCGTCGGTTCATCAAGATAAGTAATAGTAATGCTGTGTAAATAAAGTAATGTGGAGGAAAACAGTAGCAAGTAAATATACGATTTATAGAGAAACTACAAATGCTTTGATAAATTGAATAATAATTTGAACATAGGAGCTCTTTCTTGCAGAAATTAGAAATGCGAAAAGGAAGAATTTTTTTTAAATAAATAAGTTGTAAATAAATGCTTGTTTTGTTAGCCTTGCTACCCCGAGGCTCGACGGGCTTTGGTCGTTCTGACGACCAATTCTTGAGATATGATCCTCTGCTCATGGCCTGTATGGAAGGGCCTTCCTCCCCTCCCTCTTCAAGAATGACACAGCAGTCCATGTCCTCATCGTCCAAAAATAAATCCCTCATTGCCGCTAATGCTTCCTCTTCGTCCGTACCGTAGATGATATCAGCTGGCTGCAAAGTTTGTTCTGAGTGAGGTATTGGCTGCTCCTGAGTAGTAGGGATTGCACCATGGTGGCGACCAGTCCTTGAATTCCTCCCAAGTGTACTCATACCCTAGCCCGAAAGAGGTACCGTGTTTCTTGAGTTTTATTGGCTTCGTTATTCCTTGGAGATTTTTACCAAGCCCTTTGCCTAGCTCGTATCCTTTCCAGTTCAAGATGCTCTCGATCTTAATGTCCCACCATTTATCCTTATCAATGGATTTGACTCGATCAATATTGTGGTAGACTTCTCCACCCAGCTTCCTTCTCCCCTCAGTGACCAAAAAGGTCTGGCGACCATAGATATGGTTGCTACCGTCGCCATGAATGACTACCTCTTGATGATTCCATTCAAACATCAACTCTTGATGTAGGGTTGATGCCACGGCCCCACCGGCATGTATCCAAGGTCGCCCTAACAGCAAGTTGTAGGATGCGGGAACGTCTATCACCTGGAAGTTTACATCGAACCAGCTTGGTCCCATCTGTAAGCACAAGGGGATTTCTCCCATAGTGGACCTCTACGAACCATCGAAGGTCTTTACATTGATCTCTCCTTCTTTTATATCATGCAGACTTTTGTCCAATTTCTTGAGAGTGATCAGCGGACAAATGTTGAGGTTGGAACCCCCATCAATTAATATCATTGTAATGAAGTGGTCCTCACATTGCGCAGTGATATGCAGTGCTCTATTATTCCCTAACCCCTCGGGCGGAAATTCGTCTTCATGGAAAGTAATTTTGTGGTTTTCCATAACCTGGCCCACCATGTTTGCTATCTCCCCGCCAGTGATATTGTCTGGTACGTATGCCTCACTCAGCACTCTCAGCAAGGCGCTTCTGTGCGTCGCAGAATTCTGTAATAGAGAAATGATAGATATCTGGGCTGGTGTCTTGTTCAACTGGTCAAGGATTGAGTACTATTTGGCTTGGATCTTTCTCCAATGATTGTCTAATCCTGTCTCAATGGTGGGAGGATGGTTGGCGGCCTGCTTGCTAGATTCATCCAAATGTTCAGGGGTGTAAACTCTGCTAGTTCTGGTCATACCCTGTGCAGCAATGGCTTCCTCAGACCTGCTATTACCCTTTCTCCTGGCTTCATCTTTGTAGTCCCATGGAATGGCATTTGAGTAAAAGGGTGGCGTTGTTGACATTGCCACTGGAATAGGCATGGTCATCCTCATTCCAACCGGAGTATATGTTATAGGCGGCCGGACTGCTACTTCGAGTGGCCGTACAAACTCAACCTCGATCGGCACTGGGGCCTTTTTCTTTGCGGGCAGTCTCGATTCAAACTCGAGTGGAATGGACATGTTTACCTCAGCATCCCCGGACGACTGCATCTGAACCACAATTGGGTTGAGAGTAATTGCGGGCTTCTTCGGATCACCCTCTGCAATTAGCCCAATTGGTCCCTCAGGATCCCAATCATCATCTACTTCAATCATATGGACACCACTTTTATGGTCCGACAGCGAATTATTGCGAACATTAGGATCAGGGTCCTTGGCTACAATGATCTTGTTGTCTATAAGGGTTTGTATTGTGTCTTTCAAGGAACGACATTCCTCGGTGGTGTGTCCTTTCATGCCGGAGTGGTAGGCACAGGATTTGTTTGGGTTGATCCGCTGAGAAGGGTTATCAGGGGTGGCAGCAAGAATGGGTGTGAAGTAGTTGGCGTCTTTGAGTCTTTCATATAGTTGATCAATGGGCTCGGCTATGGCAGTATACTATTTTGGAGGGCGACGGTCGAAGTTAGGGCGAGGTCTTGGGAAGTTTTGGCGAGTAGGTGGTTATCGGTAGTGGGAAGGTTGGGAATTGTAGGCGTTGTAAACGGGGGCTGGTTGGGAGTATCTGGGCGAGGTAGGCTGATATGTGGGTGGTGGAGCTTGATATATGGGTGAGGGTGCTTGGTAATTTGGAGCTGGTTGGCATGTGAACGAGGATGTTGGATATACTTGGTATTTGGGTGGGGACTTGGCTTGTTGTACAACCATCACGGCTACCACATCCTTCTTTCTGGACACACCACCAGACTGTAGAGCTTTATTAGTAGCCTGTAAAGCTTCAAAGTTGGTAACCATACTGCTTTTGATGCCTTCTTCGATTCGCTCTCCAAATTTGATGATGTCAGAGAACTTGTGACCTTCGACCATCATCAACCGTTTGTAATACTGAGGATCCTGAGCTCGTACAAAGAACTTCTTCATTTGTTCCTCTTCTAAGGCTGGCCTAACCTTGGCAGCTTCTGACCTCCAACGAGTAGCATACTCGCGAAAGGTTTCCATTGGCTTCTTCTTCAAATTATGGATGTAGAATATATCCGGAGCATTCTCCGTGTTGAACCTGAATCGATCCATGAAGTCTGTTTCCATGCTCACCCAATTAGTCCATTTCTTTGGATCCTGGCTGATATACCAAGACAGTGCATCTCCTTTCAAACTCCTCATGAAGAGTTTCATGCGGATTCTTTCATCTTTTCCCAAGCCAACCAATTTGTCGCATTAAGTTCTCAAGTGTACTCTTGGATCACCACTACCATTGAACATCTCAAACTTAGGAGGTTTGTACCCCTCGGGAAGTTCGACATCAGGCTGTATGCAAATATCTTCATAGTTCAGCCCTTCAATCCCTCTAACTCCTTCGACGCCCTGAACTTGATTGGTCAACTTCTTGAGTTCCTCGGCCAAATTCCTGATGAGCCTATCCTTCTCGTCAGACTCAGGGGTATGTGGCGTGGAATGAGCCACAGTTTCCACATAAATGGGATTATTGTAACTTGGAAGTGGTCTTTTGTCTATTCCTGGAGAGGTGGAGTGTTATGGTGACAGGCATTGCATTGTGCTGGCGGGACTAGGTCTTTGGGTGATTCGGTTGTTTAGGGGTGTTTCGTGGTAAAGTGGGGTTTGGGAAGTGGGCATCCGGAACATTGAGGGAAAGGGATAGGTGAGCCAAATTCTTGACGTGATCAAGTTTCTTTTGGAACTTCAGGAGCTTCTTCTCCAATGGAGACATACCCTCTTGCAGAACCTGAATACCCTGACCATCAGCGATCTCAACCTGTTCATCCCTGTTGTCTTTCTTGACGCCGCTTGCCTCTACCATTTTAGTTTTACCCTTGCATTTCCCTTTGGGAGGACTAGAAGGAGGAGTAGGAGGAGGGCCCTTTGATATTGTGAGGTAGACGGATGATGCCAGAATGTACGAACCAACCTTTGGAGAGGGGAATAATAAATAAAGAAAACAAAAAAATGAAAAAGTAATGAAGTTAGTGAGGATCATAAAAGAAATATTGCAGTATTTAAACACATAAGGCAGAAATGTAAAGCGTGTCCTAAGTTGGGGACCTCTTTGTGCCCGAGGTAGGCCTAGCGACAAGTTGATTTGGAGAATTTAAGATGCTAAATGCCTCATTTTATTGATAATAAAATAGAAAAATCCAACACGACTCTAAAAATGTGAAAAATATAAAAAGTCACTAATGGCCAGGGGCCTTATTACATCAGAAGGCAAAGTAAAGACAATCCTAACTACTTGGTCCCAGAAGGACCTTCCCCAGACTCGGCATCTCTGCTCGCTTTGATCGGCGTCCCCATCTCGCGGAGTCCCAGCAGCAAGTAGGTCCTGGCTAGAATTCCTCCTTCGTCTCCCTCGGTCTTCTGACAGGTCTCGATCCTCCTAATGAACTTCTCCTCTAAGTCGACTATGCCTCACTCCAAGTGTTCTAGCCTCTAGGTGGAGGTGATGGCCATGTCTTTCCTTTACTCTATCAGCTTCTTGTTGGCCTCGTGTATTTTGTGATGATCTTCAGAATCACGGAGCCTCTTGTGCAACTGGTTGAGTCTAGTCGTTGCCTCGGCCCTCTCATCTATGACCCTATGTCCTTGAGCAAACCCTGGCTCGATACTTCCACCCCAGTTATCTTCCAACCATCCCAGATAATAAGGAGAGTAACCAGCATGATACCTATCGAGTTCAATAGTGTCCTTTTCTAACCGGACCTTGCAATGCCACAAATACTGAGCTTGGCACTTATGAGGGGTGCCGTCGTTTTGGAAATCTGCCCTGAGATGACTCATCTTTTTGACCCTCGGTACCACTTCCTTCCTTCCTTCCTGCCTCATGACTCGGATAGGGACGTAAGGATATGTCCCTCTTAGACCAATCAATAACAGAAACGGGGTGTATCGAGTTCGGATGATGAACTCGTCGGTTGGGAACCACTCAAACATCCACTGAATCTGATCCTCGGTCAAGTTCCTTAGCAACTCGGCCCATCCATTGGCATTTTCTGGCTGAGCAAACATGTCAGGGATGTAGTGCATATGCTTTGGATGATGGAAAGCAATATGATCATCCCAAACTCTTCTATGGATGCCCTGACGATAGTCTCCCTTTTGCAAATGCTCAGTGAGCCACAGGTGGAGTAACAGATTGCAACCCTTGAAATCTTTTGCCCCTTGTTGACACTTCTCCAAGGCTCGGTACATATCAACAATGATCATTGGCATGATACTAAAGTCCTACTTGTCAACCCCTTCCATCAGAGTCTTGGTAACCATAACCAACCATGGTGTGGCTTCTTTCTTTCTTTGTTGACAACACCATCAGACCCAAGAAGTATACTATAAAGATGAATACCCAGCGGTGAATATGCCCCAGAGAAGTAAGGGAGAACTCTTCCTGATAAGTGCGGTAAGACTGGCTACGACCATACCTCTCGTACAAATAGTCAAAGGGGATGTACGAGTCTTCCAAGCTGACCAATTCTTGATTTTTCTTTAGCCCCATCATCTTGAGAAAACCTCGGCCTTTACGGTTTTCAGGCATCAATAACCCTAGAGACTCCCAAGCTAAACCGGCTAACCCTCTTATTTCCTCTAACAATGGCATCATCTCATTGTTTCCAAAGCGAGAGACCGACTGCTCACAGTCCCAGAACAGGGTAGCAGCTTCTATAATCATGTTATTAGGATGAATGTCCAGAAGAGAGGGCAAGTTGCCCAAGTGTTTTCTGGCGACTATTTTGTCACTGGAGTGAAGATCCTCCCATCAGTTTAGTAGTTTGGGGTGGATATTGGCGACCATGCCGAATCTGGGGACCTCGTGCCTCATTTCTGCAAAACAAACAGGTTAGGCCCTTACCCCCACCAGACTCGACTATTTAACATCAATAATTAGCATGAGCATTTAATTCTCAAAATAAATGCACAGAACGTGAAGGCGTCCGTTTGGGTTTCAGGGAAACCCAATGGACTTTGGACAAGGCTATCTTAAAGGTTGTTGTGCGGACGACACGTTAGCTCGGCAAGGTTTGATCATGATGCATGCAACATACAATAAAGTAAGGTTTCTATGGGGTTTTAGACCGGTACCCTTAAGCGGAAAACTCAAGGGGGGAGGCATGAAACTGTCGACTGCACCGCTGATCGACTAGTTTTACCGCAAATACGCCTTTCCGAATTTAGGGGGTAGTAATATTGGAATAGCGCAGCCACTCATTATAAGCGTTGCTAAAGAATATTTTTTGGCACGAGTGGAATATGAATGCGGAGCATGATATGCAATAAATAACATTTAAACAAGTAGGCATGTATTTAACATTGGAAAGCAGTAAAGAAAGGAAATATGGCAGTTATAATTGAAAGCAGTTACAAAGAAAGCACAAAGAGACGTCAGTTATGCTCAGGTGAAATAAATACTTGCGAAATTAAGTAGTTAACAACATATAATGGGAATAGGAAAAGGCACAAACATTTAAACAGAAATTGAAAGATCCAAATTCACAAGACAACCTGTAATAGTGTAAGCTTAGGGAATATCCCAAGCAGAGTCTCCATGTTGTCGTGCCCCCCTTTTTCCTCGCACGGGTCAGGTGCGGAGAGATCGGGTTCATGACATTCTGAACAACTCCTTAAAGGAAGAGGTTTAAGGAAGATTCGCCACCTAACAATTTTGTGGTGTGTTAGCGCACTTGGAGTAGATAACTTATGAACTAGTTTGCATTACTAGAGATTGGGTAAGGGCTTGAAGTTATCCTATGGGGAAGGTGTTAGGAACCCCTCAAGATCCACAATTGTGGGTCCCAGCCAAGAAGTTTTGTGAATTTGGTAGGTAAACTAATAGCACGTAAGGTTTATATAAGAGGGGATTTCAAACAAGTACGAAAATCTTTAAAGGTTTTGGAAAACATTAGAGTAAAAACATTTGAAAAGAATTGTCCTAGGTTTAAAACAGTACGGATCACATCAATGCAATACCCGGTAATCACTCCTCGAAGAGGGGCTACACGTGGTATTAGCGCACCAGTTATAATATCTGTATTCTACCCTTCCCACCCCGTAGAGGTTTATTTAAAGAAGCGCGTGTTGGTCACGAAAGCTTATTGTGTGCTATTACCCGTCCCATTCTTTTAAGTCCCGGAGGGTGTTCAGGACTACTAAATCCTACAAGGTGAGTACTAGGTTGAACCCCTAGGTTTGAAGCATAAAATTCTAAGCGACAAATAGAAAACAGTTAGGACTTACACATATGGGATACACATAACAAAAATATAGCTCAAGTACCCCTCCGCAAGTAAGGCATGTAAATAGCACGTCTCAAACACAAAGAAGGCCTCAGATTTAGAACCTAAGCATGAATTCTAGGTGTGAAGATAGTAGCAAACAGCAAGGTTCGGATGAGTTTCAGAAAAGAATGCATGACTGATTTTAAAACCATTGGTTAATAGATAGTGTACAAAAATAGTTTTGATTTTAACAAACATCTGTGCCTAAGGTTCGCCTAGGCGTCTGAACATTTGCTAATTATTATTTTAATACATAGGCAGAGTGTAGGTCCTTAGACAGACATGTGATGAGAAAAATGCGGATCCTATAGGCATGATATCTAAGAATGCAAGCAAGATATCAGTTTGAAATCAGTTTGGGCTTAAAAGTGCAGGAAAACGTTTTCAACCATTTGGAACATATTTTAGGCGAGTTTATTATCTATGTGGATGATACAGGGGCCTGATTTACGTAATTATTGAACCTAATACATGTTGTTCTAGGTGTTCAACAGAGTACTTAAAATGAAACCTTAAATAAAACATGCAGAAAATAGATCCCTAAAGTGATATGGCCTCTAATGATAATTCGATTGTAATCCTAAGTAGGATATCTAGATGAATACGCAGGCAGACACCGTATTTTAAGACAGTTATTATTCGAACAAGAACAAGATTTCTGAATGAAGCAGCCGTAATTATAACAGGTATTAGCATGATTTTCCTACGTGAGCGTGCATGTGGTGAGATGCAAACACAAATATACCGAAGGCATGATCTCGATTTCATGGTAGATATGTTCTAAAAAGGGTTTCTATTGCGCACAGAGATAAAATAAATCCTAAGACATGATTTCTACCCAAAATATTACACTAGGCATGCATAGCCCCACCCTTTCACTATCCAGCCCCAAATATTCGTTTACAGATTATTACAGGCCAAGATAATGAATTATACAACTGAATAAAGGCAAATCAAGAAGTTATACTATAGAGAGCCTGACAGTATGCCCAAGTACCAGATCCAACATGCCATATGCCATGACCCTTTCAACCCAAGTGTGTCATAGTCTCTAAGGACCTCAGAGGATCTTGGACAATGCTCACACCCAAGTACCCTAGCCAAGGATGAGTAAGTGTAGTGTGCAGTGACAACCTTGTGTGTCAGAGTTCAATGGGTACTCAGAGGTCCCCAAGGCAGTGCTCACACGAAGGGGGCAGAACCTAGAATCTAAGAGTAGTGGGAAGTGCTTGGAGTTTTAAAAAAGAATTGGAGTTTGAAAAGAATAGTTTTAAGACAACAACATTTTGAGAAATAACTTTAAGAACAGTAGTAAAGGAGTTTTAAAAGAGAAGCAGTACAATAGTAACCAATAGGCAAAAGGACTCATGAAAAAGCAAACACAAACAGGGGTAAGGGATTTAGGACAGATAACATTACACATTAGAGTGAGGCAGAATTACAGTTATCACATAATTACCAATTAATTGTCACATAATAGCATAAATTAATAGGATCAGGAATGCATAATATTCAAGTAGCAGGAGAGGCAGATTTGCAGCATATAGAGTTAAATAGAAGGTGAGAACAAGTAACCACAATCAAGTCAAAGCAAGAAATATCAACCTATGCATGCTGGAGACATATCGGAAAGGAAAAATAGTAAGGGGGCATGATAATTACATAATTATAGGGAACCATATGGAAAACAAGATACATATTCAGACTTGACAAACGGGGAAGACATGACAGGGGTTAAGCTAGTTACATGGTAGACAGTAGAACCATAGGATAAAACACATAAGGAACAATAAGTAAACACACAAGAACTGGAACATATTGTGTATAGGTGCTATAAAGCTAAATCCGAAAAACATACCAGTCAGAGAATAGAGAACATCAAAGTGTAAGAGATAGCACAGCAACAGCAGTATGCAGAGCAAAGAGAGCAGCAAAGAACTATAGTGTGCAAGCAGTATGCAGAAGCACAAAAGCAGTGGGGATTACTCAGTCTTGGCTTTCAGCTGACTGAGTAGTCAATAATAGATGCAAAGAGCAAGAAGAGGTATGAAAGCACAGAAAAATTCAGAGCAATGTATGTGTGTTTGTGCTCTCAAAATCTGTCTCTGTGTGTGTGCCAGTTCTCTCAATATTGCAGTTTGTCCTATGCAAAGATAGAAGGCATAGTATATATAGAGTTGAAAATGAGTAGTAACATAGGCAAAGAATGCACAATTATGGAAATAACAACCAATTAGTATCAATTAAAATACTGGACTCCTTTAATTAAGGAGTCAAGTTCAAACGGTACAGTCAGGGCTAAATAAGGAAAAGAAATCGACTTATAAGACTGATTTTGTTTAATTAGGGACAAGGAAATTACATAGAACATAATAAAAGCTAAATACATAGTATATAATTAAGGAAGTTGAACTAACATTATATTTATAATGTAAATTAGGGTATCAGTTTTGAAATCAATTGAAAGAATCTTGGATGCAATTACAATTACAGGGAATCCAATATAGTTAAGGAAAGTATCACATAAGTATGGAAAGAATTAAGAAAAATTGGTACAGAATTATAGAGGACATAGACAAGATCATCTATTCACGAAAAACATCATAGGCTTAGGGATTTTTACACAAAATCAGTATAAAATCAATAGGTAAATAATCAATACGGTAAATGGTAGGATTTATTAAGCATTTAAACAACAGTTATTGATCAACACAGAGTAATGCTCATAGAACAACAGAAAATTAAAGGTCACAACAATGGATTAAAACAAGAGTCACAAAGAACACATGAATACACATAGTTAAGTGATAAAGGTCAACCTAGAACCTTAGGGTTTCAACAATAACAGTTCAGACAACAAGAAATCATGAGACACTCGTTCAAACACAGTAGAGATAGCTAATAATCAAAGAAGAACTGTTTTGAAAATAGGGCAAGAAACCCTAGTTTTTGAAGTTGTTAGAAAAATGTAATTTTCCGGGGAAAAACATAGAGAAGCTTCATGATATTGTAAATATAGAACAGATCTTAAAGGAGAAACCAAAATATAGAATATTAGGTTTCGTGGAACCCAGAAAGAGGGAAAAACTCATGAATGGCCTCGATTTAGGCCAAGGAGACTGCAATACTTACTCAAACGGCCGGGGAAAGGCCGAAAAGTGGCAAGAGGCCCAAAGGAGGTGAGTGAACCGCTCCAGGTTCGTCTGAAGAACTCAAGATATCACTAAGTAGGTGAGAGCCAAGTAGATGGACAGGAGGTGGTAGAGAATCAAGGTTCCGGTGAGTGTCCACCGGAGAAGACGACTGGAAACCATTGGAGAAGGTCAAGTCAAGAGACTTCTAGATAGTCGTAGAGAGAGACTGAGAGAGATAGAGGAACCATCTCGAAGGAAACTGAGACGGAGGGGAGGGGATTGGTTAGAGATATTTTAGGTAAGTGGGATCTGGGCCGTTAATCTAATTTGATCAACGGCTCAAATTAGTTAGGGGGTTAGGCCGAGTTAGTTTAGGATTGGGCTGGGTATTTTATTAGGGGGGTTGGGATTCAATTTAGGCTAGTTTTTAAATAAAAGGTGTCTAGATATTAAATACCCATAAAAATAGGATAATTAATTAATTAAAATAACTAATAATTGTGTAAAATGGAATTAAGACCAAATAAATGAAATTGAGATGATTAACTAGTAAAAAAAAATATATAAAAATGATCAGCTATAGATTTTAAAACGATATAAGTGTGAACTTGTGCTATTATTGCAAAAATTGTTAAAATTAGCTAAATAATGCCAATATTGGCTAATTTAGGAAATAATCAAATCCTAATGGGGTAAAATAGGATTAAAAGCAAGATGTTGAGTTGGAAAACATTTTGAAATTATTTATAACATAATTTATGGATAATTATTGAATAAAAATATCAGCTAAATAGAAAATATTTTTATAAAAAATATGAAAAAATTCATGGAAAAATGCTAATCATTATAAAAGTGATTTTGAAGGTATATATGCGAATTTGAAAATAATTTTGAGGAAAGATTGGATATCAACAGGGAAGGCTCGTGACTTGGACCAAGTGAAGTGCATCAAAGACGAGGACGACATAATATTTATGGAAGACGTTCTTATTAGATGAAGATGACATACATACTTCCACAGACTATTGAACTAGGAGGGGGACAGAAGCATTATATTGGGTGAGTAGGAGCACTCCAAGAGTCTGCGTGATTTTGGCTATTGTAGGCGCATTAAGGTCGAAGAGGTTATGTGAGTGATGCATAAGATGAGCAGGGGAAGAGCGACTGGGCCAGATGAGATCCTGGTAGAATTCTAGAAGAGTGCATGCCGTGTAGGCGTGGAGTGCCTTACTAGGTTAATGTTATCTTTAAGACAAAGAAGATGCCCGAAGAATGTAGGAGTATCAAGGGTGATATTCAAAACTGCAATAACTATAGGAGTATCAAGCTTTCGAGTCATACTGTGAAAATTTGGGAGAGAGTGGTGGAAGTCAGGGTGAGGAAGAGTGTTTCTATTTCCGAGAATCAGTTTGGATTCATGCTGGGGCGATCAACTATGGACGCCATTCATCTGGTGAGGAGATTGGTAGAGCAGTATAGGGAGAGAAAGAAGGACCTACACATGGTGTTATAGACCTAGAAAAAGCGTACGATAAAGTCTCGAGGGAGGTTCTGTGGAGATATTTGGAGCTTAGCGGCGTTCCGGTAGCATACACTAGGGTAATCAAGGACATGTATGATGGTGCTAAGACTCGGGTGAGGACAATGGGAGGTGACTCGTATCACTTCCCAGTAGTGATGGGGTTGCACCAGGGATTGACTCTTAGCCCGTTATTATTTGCCCTAGCGATGGATATGCTGACACGGCACATTCAAGGGGAGGTACCATGGTGCATGTTATTTGCCGATGACATAGTGTTGATTGATGAGACTAGAAGCGGGGTTAATGCAAGGCTGGAGGTCTAGACACAGACCCTAGAGTTTAAAGGTTTCAAGTTGAGAAAGACCAAAATAGAATACTTGGAGTGTAACTTCAGTGTCGAGACTCATGAAACGGGCGTGGATGTAAATCTTGATACCTAAGACATCCCGAGGAGGGGTAGTTTCAAGTATTCCGGGTCTATAATCCAAGGTAACGGGAAGATTGATGATGAGATCACCCACTGTATCTGTGTGGGGTGGATGAAATGGAGGCTCACATCCGGTGTTTTGTGTGATAAGAAGGTGCCACCAATACTTAAGGGTAAGTTCTACAAAGTGGTGGTTAAACCTACTATGTTGTATGGGGCTGAGTGTTGTCCAGTCAAGAACTCCCATGTTCAGAGGATGAAAGTAACAGAAATGAGGATGTTGAGATGGATGTATGGGCATACCATGAGAGATAAGATTAGGAATGAAGTTATTCGGGACAAAGTGGGAGCGGTCCCCGTGGAGGACAAGATGCGGGAGGTGAGGCTGAGATAGTTTGGGCACATGCAGAGGAGAACTACGGATGCTCCCATTAGGAGGTGTGAGAGGATGGCCGTGGCGGGGCTGAAAAGGGGTAGAGGTAGGCCGAAGAAGTATTAAGGAGAGGTGATTAGGCAAGACATAGCGCTACTTAGCTCAATGAGGACATGACCCAGGATAGAAGGGTGCGGAGGTCGAGGATTAGGGTAGTAAGCTAGTAGGTAATCGAGAGTTCCCCGTTCTTTTTTAGTAGTATTAGTAGTTCTCTTGTCTTTTTTCATATTATTTGACCTCTAGTATTTTCTTATTGTTTCATTCGCTCTGTGTATCGCATTTTTCAGTTTGTTACTATTAGTTGTTTTTTTTTACTTGGTTTTTTTGGTTGTTGTTGTTACTGTAGTTTCTTTTTTCCTTTTCCTTATCGTCCTTTGTCCCCCTATTCTTTCTTTCTTCTTCTTCTTTCTTCTTCGTCTTCTTCCTTTCTCTCTTTTTTTACCCTTTCTTGAGCCGAGGGTCTATCGAAAATAGCCTCTACCTCTCCAGGTAGGAGTAAGGTCTGCGTACACACTACCCTCCTCATACGCCACTTGTGGGATTGTACTGGGTATGTTGTTATTGTTGGTAAATACTCAAATGCAATGCCCACAAGTCAAAATTAACCAAAAGCCACAAGTTAATCACCCCAACTTCTGATTTTTTTAGCTTATATAAGCACTTTTAGTTTGGCTAAATTTTTTACTATTTTATCCTTAATAATATTTTCTAATTTATAAAATACTTTTCCCAAAATGAAACTCATTTTTTCTTCGTTTTATATTCATCGATGCTCCTTTTTTTAAAAGATACTTTAGATTTGCAAGATTTGTAAAACTTTTGACGTTATTTCAATAAAAAAAGACTTATCAACACTTATTTACCAAATAAATCAACTGTTTAGTATCAATTCATTACTTATATACAAATACGTAACTATTTATTTATAAAATTAATTTCAGCAATTAAATTTTATCAACTATTGTACAATTCGAGCTCTTAGTGATCATATCCCTTTATTAAACTATGAGAAAATTAAGGCCAAATTTTCCAGGTTTACTATGTGTTTGCAATAAATTTTTGTAGAAAATTAAAGCTGTAATCACAAACAACAATAAAGAAAAAAAGATTTTATTGATAAACATTGCGGATAACAACTTAGTTTATCCCTTGATTCTTACCTCCGATTTGTTCTACGTTATTCGAGGGCTATAGCAACGTATTTCTCAAACATAGGACTTTGAGCAAGACATATTTGACATGTCTTTGGTCTCTTAATGAATATTCTAAGAGTTTCATGAAATTTCAGAGATCTCTCATTTGATTTCGTTGTTCATATTCCACGACTTTATGAAATTGCTGAGTTCGTCTTTGAAGGACATATATAGCCTTATTTATAGGCATGCATTAGGGTTTGGGTGGAGTAGCCACCAAGTAACCCTAATAGACTCCTAATTTTTTAAGAGTCATCTTGAATTTAGGATTTATCTTGACCTGTTAAAATTTTAGTGTCTACAAATGCCCCAGCTTCAAGGTTTGTCGAAGTGTAGGCTTGCTGAAACTTGAAGACGAGACTTGAAGTACCCCGAACATCACGATAGATAATCTTAAAACTTGTAGTTTTCGATTTGCAGGAAGAAGGGATGAATCGCAGAACTGGTCCCACTAGGCGTGCCAATTTGTTTGCAATAAGTTTTTATAGAAAAATAAAAATGCAATCACAAACAACAATAAAAAAAGGATTTTATTGATAAACATTGCGGGTTACAACTTTGTTTATTCCTTGATTCTTCCCTCCGATTTATTCTATGTGATTCGAGGGCCATAACAACAAATTTCTCGAACGTAGGACTTTGAGCAAGACATATTTTACATGTCTTTGGTCTCTTAATGAATATTCCAAGAGTTTCATGGAATTTCAGAGATCTCTTATATGATGCCTTTGTGCATATTCCAAGAGTTTATGGAATTGCTGAGATAGTCTTTGAAGGGAATATGTAGACTTATTTATAGGCATGAATTAGGATTTGGGTGGAGTAGCCACCAAGTAATCCTAATAGACTCCTAAATTTTCATGGCAAATTGGGTGAATACTTGACCCCATTCTTAGCATCCTCTGCTTCTATTTTATCATGAGGCTCAAAGCTAGGAAACCTTTGATCTTCACTTGCAGCCATACTCAATTACATATCATGTGCATGAGTTTCTAGTTCTTCAAATGTTTTGGGCTTTGTGCCTTGTAAGATATAGGGAAGACTCCAAAGCATGCCTTGAATGCATATTTTGATGCCAAAAGTCTCCCTAAGGTAATCTTTGCAGTTGAGGCTTAAGCTCCTCCAGTGGTTGACGAAGTCAATAACTGGCTCATCCTTTCCTTGATGAGTGTTTGTAAGTTCGATCATGCTTACGATGCGCCTTGTGCTATTGAAACGATTGAGAAAATCTTGCTCCGACTGCTCCCAACTATCGATAGAACCAAGTTCGAGATCTGTGTACCAATCGAATGCATTACCTTTGAGAGAACGAACAAACTGTTTGACAAGATGATCACCATAAGTCCACATGTTTCTTGGGATTTCCTTTTCCATCAAATTGTTGAAGCTTTGGAGGTTGATATCCAATAGGCATCTTCAAGTCATCAATACGTTATGTGTAAGAGTTTGCATATGCGAGGGAAGATTTAATTGGAGGATCAATTTTATCTTCAATTGTCCCCATGATGAAGTCCTTCAATTGATCAACATGAATTAGACCTTCTGAAGAAACTTAGATCTCTTTGACCACGATTGTTTGCCTCGCAGCGGAATCTCCCCCTTCTTATCTTCGGAAAGCTCCACAGGTGCTTGAATTGATTTTGCTTATGCTAAGCTCTCTATCTCACTTGCTAACTTTTCAAGGTGAGTATCTCGTTCCTCCATATACTTGGTCAACTTCTCAAGTGCTTTGGTCAAATTTGCAAGTTGTTCTTCCATGGTTGAATTGTTAGATCTTGTTTTTGAACTTGAAAGAAGAGATGAGAGGTAGAGAATGTCCCACGGGCGTGCCAGAATTTGTAGACAATAAATTGTGTCGAGAAAATAAAATCAAGACCGAAAAATATTGTAACAATCGTAGTATTTTATTTCAAATATTTGAGTGTTACAATATCTATGAATCCACTGATTCTTCCTTCCAATAGTAAATAAATTCAAGGGCCTTTGAGCTTGATCTTGAATCTATATTTGTTGTCACCAACAATGATCTTGAATTCAACTAGCACGAACTTTGATTTGAACTTATACTCCTTGAATCTTGATTTGTTCTTCGTTCTTGAGCTTGAACTTGATTTCTTGAACTTGAACTTGATTGCTTGAAGCTTGAAACTTGTGGAGGAATTTGCAGTGTTTGATCCACAATCTCTTTCTTGCTTCTTGTTATAACTTTTGGTCTTTTCTGGGTTATGAAGACCCCTATTTATAGTTGCGGGAGGAAAAAATTGTGATAGGAGCAAACTCTTTCCAACCAGTCAAATTGAAGTGTGACATGATCGCATTTGATTGGCCTGAACATGTCACTTGCACACGTGATGCGGTTTCATTGGCCTTTTGATTTGGCTTGACAGGCCTTGTCATTTTGACAGTTACAACGATCCTATTGGCTCTTTTGTTTGACTTGGCGTGTCACGTCATTTGACACGTGGCACCAACCAAGGCCTCTAGGAAGATGTCATCTTGGGCTTATTTTGAAGTGGGCTCATCACTTGTAGCCCAACTAAATGGGCTAGCCCAATCAATATCTATTGGATTTAAGTAACTAATCCAATTATATTAGCCCATAATTTATTTGCTAAGTAGTTAAATAAGTAAGAGATCATTAAAAAAAACCTATTAGCTAAAAGATGAATTTAGTAAATAATTCATGTTTTTTAAAATTAAATTATGTAACAATCTTTCTTAGTAATAATATTAGTTTTTTTTATCATAAATTAATGATTAATATTTTTTTCAATAATAATTACTATTTCAAAACCTAATGCCATAGTAATTTTAACGAATTTAATTTAACAACCAAGCTTCTAAGAAAAATACTTATGTTTTAAATTTTAAAAACAACAAATAAATCATATGAAAGGAAAATAAAGGCAAAACTGTTCCTTATGATTAAACATGGACAAAGAACAAAAATATCACACAAAATCGTGAAACAACAAAAAACTTTTATCCTACTTTTTTGTATTTTTTTATTATCTTAATATTTTATATCCTTATAAGCATAAGATATTAAACACTGAATTATATTATTAATCAATAATAATTACTATTTCAAAACCTAATGCCATAATAGTTTTAACGAATTTAACTACCAAGCTTCTAAAAAAATACTTTTTGTATTTTTTTATTATCTTAATATTTTATATCCTTATTAGCAAAAGAGACCAAACACTGAATTATATTAAAAAAGCCTTCTTTGGTTTAGAATTCCTATATATAAGGAAAACAATTTGATTTTACAAATTTATTCAATGTAATATATATATTTGAAGGGTAAAAAATGCGAACGACTTTTAATATAGTATACTTAAAATATATTTTATTCAGTATAAAATTTATTTTTAAAAGCTAAGAAGGCGAACGACACATTGTCGCTAACGTTTAGTATAGTATAGATTTTACTTTTTAAGAAAGTTGTATTAAATGAGGATTCCAAAAAGTAAATGAAACCTCTTTCCAAGTAAAAGCAAGTGAACTAAATTATGATTATATTACTTTTAATTAAAAATATTCTTTGTTATTTTTCCAAATTTTTTATTTATATATCGTGGAATAGCACATTAAATTATTTTCTTATATAAAAAATTCATAAACTAACAAGAAATAAACACTTTATATATAATTACATAATTGGTAAACGTTGCGTTAGTTCTAACAATATATACAAGATTAAGTTACTTTAATAATGTTAGGTTAATTAAGAAATGATGTTTGCGGTTAGATTAATAAAATCACTTGATACCTAATTAAGTCTCAATACTAAAGTATACAAACTAATATCGCTTAAATACCTTAATTTAATTTCATCATTTTAAATAAATATAAAAAATAAACATATACAAGAGATAAAATGTTAAATAACATGATTACGTTTGTAAAATGTAACTTAATTTTTATCACATCATTAGTTTTTATATATGATCACCATTTTAATTATATTTACTTATAAATAACTCGACAAAATATATAATTCTTCGCAAAAGGGAATTCTTGCCCAGCAGCCCACGTTCGCAAATGCGAGGCTGCTTCGCAAATGCGTTAGTCACATTTGCAATATCAAAGTGAATAATATTTTCTTACAAATCATAAGTTTTTGTAACTTTAAAAAATGATATAAATTTTAGAAATTTGCAATCGAAAAGTATGCCCAGGTAAATTCCCAAGAACATAGCTTCATCTAGACATGCGACAATAAAATCTTAGATAATAAAATTCTCAGGTAAATTTTCAAGAAATAATCCCAAGCTAAAATTGCAACAACAAAATCCTCAAGTAATTTCCTATGAATTAAAACCTTCAAGTAACTTCCAAGAAATAACCTTCAACAATATAATTGCAGCAATAAAATTCCCAAATAATTATCTAGGTAATAAAATCTCTAGGTAAATTCCCGATAAATAATCACCAACTGATATCGCAACGACAAAATCCCCAGGTAATCCCCTATGTAATAACATCCCCAGGTAAATTTTCAAGAAATAATCTCCAACTAAAGTCATAGAAATAAAATTCTCATAGGTAATAAAATCTCCAGGTAAATCGCCAAGAAATAATCCCCAGCTAATATCGCAATAACAAAATCCCTAAGTAATAATATCCCCAGGTAAATTCCAAGGAAATAATCCCTAACTAAATCTGCAAGTAATATTACTTGGGGAATTTTTTTCGAATTCATAAAGGAAATAAAATGTTCATATTATTTATTGTTTACTCCTATGAAAATGATACTTGGGAGTTAATTTTCTAAATACATCCCCAGGAAATATATTGGCGCTAAATGGCTCCAAATTTACTTGCGGATTTACCTGAAAAAATTGTGTATGTAGTTAAATATTCCAAAATGTAGGAACTCTGAGATTTTAGCATGAAAATCCACAACAATTATCCACGGAATAAAATCCCAGGTAATTCGAGTTTTTCTTGTAGTGCTTGTATATATATTTTTGTATTTCATCACTTTATTTGCTACCTCATTTATGAAATTTTTCTTTTCGTCTTGCATCTAATGTTGCTGATCACGCTTAAAAATATGGAAGGAGATCTTTGCGTGTGATTCTTGAAGAGAAATAACCTTATTTATTTGGATTTTTAATTTTTATATGTACTCGGCTAGTTTTGGTAAGTTTATGATTAATGGTTAGAGGTTGGTAAGTTGAGACTTATTTGGATATTTATGTAAGATTCCCCATATATATATATATATATAGTATAGTGGGTTCAAGCTTGACTTTGAAAAAAGGAAAACAAAAGAAAAAGAAAAGAACCTAGTGGAAATAATGTATGCGAAATATTTAAGATAATATAATAAGCATTAAGCAGCTACTATGCCAATTCAAAATTGAATATGTTAACGTACATAATGGGGACTAAACAATTCATAATGAGGTTCATGAATCATGAGTTACTTTGTATGCAACGGCACGCGATCTCGAAGATAATATAAAGATTTAAATATTCATTGCAATAGGATAAAAATGTACAATCTTTCTTGATTTTCAAAGTTTCATTCTAAAGTAAAAAGTGAAAAAGATTGTCGTAAAATTATTTAAATAAGTTGTTAGAACTTTTTATTGGTCTTTTGATTTTTCCTGTTCATTTTTTTTTTCCCGGTAAGAATTCATGTTGAAATTTCTTCTTACGAAAATAAATTAGTTCTAGCCGACGTGGCATAAGAAAATGCTCCTTCAATTTTGAATAGATAAATAACGTCATCTTAAATCCAACGTGATTCAGATTTTAACATCTTTAGTTTTATTATCTCAAATTAGTTGACCCATCATATTCTTCCATGGCACAGAGATAATGTAAATTAAAATTATTACTGGTTATATAAGAATTTGGGAAGAATATGCTCAATTTGTGTATCGTGGTAACTGGTTAATAATTTAGATGGTAACTAGTGTCATTAAAAATAATAATAATAATAATAATAATAATAATACAAAGGCATTCAAGCCAAAAGGGGAAGAAAAACTCCAAAAGAATGAGCACAACACCTGACGATTCATCAAATTTTAAACCTTAGATTGCCAAGATATGAGGTTGAAAGGCAGAGGCAGATCCAGAATTTTTATGCGATAGAAGCACATTATTTTGTTTAATCAGTGTCCCCTAAATGCTTTTAGTGTTCAGAGTGTCAATTGCTTTAAATTAACTATTTTCAAAATATTTATGTGTATATATATAAAATTTCGACAAAAAATTTACGAGATTCGATAACCCCTCATCCATACATATGAGTCCGCCTCCGGTGAAAGGTGATACTCTTATTGCTATCATTTAGATATATGACCAACATGTGCGACAATATATTAATTTCTGTCTTCTTTTTTTCTTCTGACTTTTTTCTCTTTTTGACCAAATCATGTAGATCTGCGATCTCGGAACTGTTAAACATATTTTAGTCTTTGAGAGTCCTAGTGGATCTGTATTTTATTATTTTTGCTAGATCACTCTCACCATTAATGCATGTTCAAGTCCTAGTTGTTCGTACATAGAATGTGGGAAAGAAATTGAAAATCCAACTCAATATCTCAAGGCTGGAGTAATTCAGGATCATTTAAACTCTTTTGGTAATCCTTACGCAAGCGATTAGGGACGATGTAATGCTCTAAACACCATTCCGCACGTGTAATCTATTATAGTAGGTTTTACAATTGGATTTGATTTTCTTTTTTCCTTTTTACAAGTGAGAGAAAAAGGTAAAAGTTTCACGCACAATTTGGTTATTTCTATTTAACTTGTATTCACTTTTTTTTTCTTTTTACAAAAGTTTAACTTATATCCTATTTTTTGGGTAACTTCATATTCGATTTTCTCTTTTTCATCGATGCTTCTTTCATCTTCTCTGTATTCATGTCCCATGTATCCAGGAGTTTTGTTGTTGCTTTCTTCTCTGTATTCACTCTCACGTATCAAGGAGCCGTTTGGTTTCTTCTTCTTCTTCTTCTTCTTCTTCTTATTATTATTAGTTGCAAAATGAGTTTATTAGATTTATTGTTGTTTAGATTTTTGGCGTTGAATTGTTGAAATTCGAAAAATAAGTATATGTTTCATAACTTAAGATCCGATTTCTGAGGTTGCATTGAAGAGATAGAGCTACTTATGATTCGAATTTCCTGAAGTTGGATTGAAAAGATAGAAGAACTTGAGATACGGTTTTTGAAGTTGCATTAAAGAGATATATAAACTATTTAAGATTCCAGTTTTTTTAAGGTTGCATTGTAAAGATAAAAGAACTCATATCCGATTTTAAAGTTGCATTAAAGAGATAAAACGACTTAAGATCCGATTTTTTGAAGTTGCATTAGAAAGATAAAAGAATTACACGATCCAAATTTCATTAAGTTGTGATGACACCTAACCCAACTCGCTACGTAAGGCAACCAATATACAACATCACCTTATATGAAGATCATAAAAAATTAAAGAAATCAGAATCGAAATTCAATATAAACTACCTCAAGATATGGTGGCATAAGCCACGGGAAACTAAGAACTAGAATTACAACGTTGGCATAAGAAAATACATTATTTGTTTGAATATACATAAACCGAAATACAAAATTCAAGGCTACAATGAACAAATGGCAGCTAGTAACTGGAACGTCGATGTTTTCAATGCTCATCCTCAAACTCTGCAGCCACTTGCTTCAAAATCTACATACGAGGTGCAAAAACATAATATGAGTAAAATCGATCTTATGTATTCAGTAAGTATCAAGCTAACTCAATAAAGTAGTGGCAAGATTTAATTAAAAGATACTCTCTTATATAACTTGTGCAACTCTTAAGCATAAACAATAATAGAGAAATAGCCAAGAAATAGTTAAGGAACAACATGTATCAATAATACAATAAAGGAAGAAGAAAATAAGCATTTTTTTTTAAATAACTAGTTCAAAAGCATATACAAATACATCAAATTCACATACAAAGGAGATATGTACCAAGAAGCATTAACTCGAATAGTTCTACACGAATATTGTGTGTCTATGCATGATAAGGATCCAACTTCACACGGATTCTCAAATACATTTATATGAATACTCCTACTTGAGTCTGAAATACCTATGCATGATGAAGAATCAATATCTGCATTAATCTAGCACCCTCCAAGTATCAAACAATATACTAACAAGTCTCATGCATATGTAAAATGCATGAATATATATATACGTAGATTATACGCATGAATGTTTCTTCATGAGTCTAGAATGTCAGTCCATGCTCAAGACTCAACCATAACCAACATCCAACATATCCCATGTGCTCCAGCATGATCCAACATATTTCATGTGCTCAACAGGATACACGTATCACCTATGCTAGTAGGGCCCAATGTAACATAGATGTTTACGTGACTCCAGAGGGATGGATCCATATTCAAGCGCCAACAAAAAAATTCATCGTGTTATAACATATAAACATCACAATAATCGAATGGCATAAATCAATGTGCCATAATGATATTAATTGTACAGACATATCACGTGCGCACGAACAACTCATGTTCCATAATCATCTCAACTACACGGGCAACTTACGCACCATATTCTCAGTCCATATAAGAAAATCATATGTCACGATCAAATTCCCACCATAGGTCGTGATGGCACCCAACACTGTAGTTAGAAAAGCAAATAATTTAACAACACGAAAGTCAGTAGTTCATAACGCATTTTAAACGATGGTGAATTAATTAAGTGAAATTTCTCTTTTTCATGAAAAATGCTAACATCAATTCAAGATTAGAATATGATCAAAATACAACACCGAACACCACAGTAGAAATACACCCAAGAACAATAGTCCAAATCCCTAAAACCTTGTGTCATGAGTGCATGTGCATCTACTATAATATACAATACTACTACGACAATTGTTTGAAATAAAAAATAGATAAAATACAGTAAATAAATAGGACGGGGACTCCGTGTGCTGGGGATCTTAACATGAAATGCATCTCACCACAAAGCCTCCTCAGCAGGTGCGCCTACGCGCCAAGATAACCACCAAATGTACCTGTCTCAGTACCTGCACAATTAGTGCAGAAGTGTAGTATGAGTACGTAAATAAACGCGTACCTAGTAAGTACCTAGCCTAACCCGGAAGAAGTAGTAACGAGGGATAGACATCAACACTTACTAGTGATCCAATAATCAAAGTACAATAAACGTAGATAGGTATGAAGCATATAAAGTAAAAGCAACGAGAACAGATATATGTGTATAACGCAATCCTCAACAAAAGAGTAAATACGAGATCCTCAAATACAAAATACTACCTCTAATGGATTACATATTTGATCAATAACAAATAAAATGTCAAATCTCAAGGCAGAAAGACTCATAGGTACACTAACTCCCTATCGAATATTATGCATGATTTTGCCGAGACGAACAACCCGCTCCTATAAGAGTGATGGTACAATATCTTGCCGTGGTCGTACGTTCCCATCCCATAATAATAATATACATTACCGAAGTCGTATGGACCGCCCCATAGATGTATCCCATAATACTGTTAAGTCGAACGACCCAATCCTATAATAGTACTGTTGATGCATTCAGCCCGATCCCATAAGAATAGTGAAACTTTCACGGGTCACTAGCCCACTTCACGAATATATGTGTGAGTTATGAAGTTCAAGAAACTTTCGGACAAATACGTACAATGCGGGAGAAATCCATAAAAGGAAGTATAATGTTCGCGACTAATCAAGTAGCTCGTCAAGTATCTAAAACAGCAAGTTTGATACTCTATGCAAGTCTAGTCTCAGACTAAAATATTAATTTAAAGTATATTAACGTACAAGTATAACTCAAGTAGACAATTAAAACATGGTGTGAGTATAAGTCTACCCGGACATAATAAAGAATCTAGCATACGCATAGGCACTCGTCACCTCATATGTACGTAGCTCCCATAACGCGTAGCATGTAACGATTATAGTGCCTATGCGGTAAATGTATTCTAACAAGGTTAGATAGGAGACTTACCTCACTTTGAAGTCTGATAACCAGCTCCACTGCCTCACTAACACCTCAAAACAATGCCCAACGATCCGAAACTGGTCAAAGAACATGCAAACCACTCAAAATATACTCAAAGACTCATAATTTAACAATTAGAAACAATTCCCAACTCCACATGAAAAGTAAACAAAGTCAACCCCTGTACCCACACATTCGTATTCCAAAAATTCTGGAAGATAAATATTACGTATAGCACCACGAACTTAAATATATATTTATTGTCAATTCTATGTCCAATTTCATGGTCATGACTCAAAAGTATCATTTCTAGGTTTTCTTCCAAAATCTCACAATTTCCACGAATTACTATGTTAAAATCCATATATAATCCATGTATTTAGCTCACAACGAGTAGGAATCACTTATCTTATGATAGATGATAAAATGCCCCTTCAAAATCGACCCAAAACCAGCTCCAATGAGAGAAATGATATGAAAATGAGCTAAGTCCCGATTTGCATTCTTATACACTGCCCAGGCTCTTACGTGATCGCAGAAGCAACCTTACGATCGCGAAGGCCAAAGCAGTCTTGCCCAGAAATCCTCCTTCGCAAACGCAAGGTCCTCCTGCAATCGTGTCTGTCAGCCTGCTACGCCTGCACGAAAGCGATCCCATCCCCGCGAACACAAAGGCCATATCTTCAGCCTCAGAAATCCGTCTTCTATGATGAAGACATCCCTTACGTGATCGCGTTGAACAAACTTCCAACCAAGGCCAACAAAACTAACATATCGCATTCGCGACCCTCACCATGCGAATGTGAAGCACCAACCAGATCATCTACCGCGACTGCGAGACCCCCTATTGCGATCGTGAAGAACAAATTCTCTTCTGATCCACACAACACTCCGCGATCGTGAGACCTTCTCCGTGATCGCGATGCATACCCTAACACCAGAAACCAGCAACTACAAATCAAAGAGAAATGGCCCGAAACCATACTAAAACAAACTTGAGGCCCGCGGGACCCCATCCACTCATACCAACAAGTCCCCATACCATATCCAAACTTATCTAAAGGCCCAAAATGCCACAAATAATATCAGAACCAAGAATTGACGATCAAAATCCTTCTCTTAACTTTCAAATCTTCAAACTTCGTCGAACGCGTATGAATCAAAGTTAGCTATTCCGGATCACGACCAAACTTCACACACAAGTTCCAATCAAGTAAATAAACCTATCCAAGGTCCCGGAACATTGCCCGAAGTCCAATAACACCAAAGTACACTCCAAGTCAAACATTGAAAATTCAAAAACCTTTATAATGCAAACTTTCGATAATAAGAGCTGAATTTCTCCTAGACCACATGATACTCAACCGGAACATGCGCCCGAGACAAAAATCACCTTACGAACCTAAATGAACATTCAAATCTCAATTCTGAGACCGTTTACTCGAAAGCCAAATCTCGGTCAACTCTTCCTACATAAAGCTTCTGAATTGAGAATTATTATTCCAAATCAATTTCGAACCTCTCAAAAATAAAAACCAAATATACATGCAAGTGATAATGCATAAAGTGAAGCTACTAAAGGTATCAAATTGCCGAACGACATGCTAAAGCTTGAAATAATAGGTTGGGTGGTTACATTCTCCCACACTTAAACATATGTTCATCCTTAAATGTGCTATGAGTCGTCCCCAAGCTGCCAAATCACTGTATAAATCATCATGCACATAACTATGCCACCTCAATCCATATAAGCACGTTAGCACAACCTCGACTGAAGATCCTTCCTTCGACCTCAGCCCACAAGCCTTAGAACCAAATTACAACATCCAGAATTTCCTACAAGGTCTGATTCTTGCATACATATGCCGTATCAACCTCAACAAGCTATACCAAATCATAAACATATACCTAAGTTATAACCATACAATTTACCGTATAGTTCATAGGTCCATAGTAATATTCCAACCACAATAGCTGTAATTTTCAAACCCGGTACCGATAATATACCTCATTACACATAAAAATCCCGTTCCAAACCTTGCAATACTACAATGATGAAAGAGATGTGTAGAAACTCATAACCACTCTTCAAACCAATAAATATAGAGCTCCTTCGCTTGACAAGAGCCATTTCCGCATTCTATGCTGATTAGTAACATTCTCCCTCCAAACATTCATACAAATTCGATTGTATGGATTCCAGGTCAAATAACCTCATCTCACCAGTACAAGCTGCTCGATCGACAATCCACATCAAAAACCATCTAAAATCTCATACGACGCCATCCATACACCAACAAGTCACATCTCGAATATAACCAATAAGGAAAGAAAACCCAAGAACCAAAACTATCCAACATGCATAGCAGGTATAACAACAAAAAAAATGCTATGAATTTGTCCTAAGTATAAGGAATTGTATCCAACATCTCATCGTTGCAGCGTGCAACCCGAATCCACACATAGTACTGTTGCAGTACTGCAACCCGCTCCGAACATCATACCCATGGTGGTGTGCCACCCGATCCACACATAATAATTACATGGGAATACCCATCGAGCCAAGATGCTCATACTCACTAAACACACGTGTATCAACAACAAGCACGCCAATTACATAAATATAACCCGGAGACAGATAGCATAATGTGCTACAAAGAGGTTAAGCACGACTAAGGTGCAATAAACAAACCAGGATCTCGAGAGCCATCTTGCTCATATAACACCACAACCTACACAAGACTACAACACACGAGTGAATAATAAATTTGCCTCACAACCCACATAGCATAAAAAGTAACATAGGAAATAAATGATGACAGGAATAACATCCACCATGCCCGAAGACTCATCCATGGACACATGCCGAGATGAATAAACATATATGATTAGATGTAGAATATACATTCACATTAGGCCTATCAATGGACCTCTAAACTGATTCTGATCATTTAAAAATAGGTAAATATCCTTTCAAGATCCACAATGACCCTATCCATGACACATGGAAGCAACCATCAAATCCTGAACAATCTTCTACTTTATGCAAACAAAGGAATAATGTGTCTCTCAGATATAAACTCTCTAATCTGCGATAGTACCAAAATTTGCATACATGATCTCAATATCTCCAACTAAAATGACTAACACATCACACCAACACAATCATTCCATGAGAGATACTCCCACAACCTTCTGCACTAAGTAACAAAAATCTGAATATCCATAGCTACCAACCATACTATTTCCTTAGTACAAATCAAGAATCCACAAATCAATACAATAATGCCTCTTCCACAAAACATACCATTCTCAGCGACACTAAAATAGCACCAATATACTCTGAACATATGAAATCTCCCCCGCTCCTTCGAACTCATGACATCCCTGTCAAAACTGAACCGTAACCTTGACCACCGCTCACTACACCTATCATGTTGTTACGCGAGAGTACAAACATCTCATCATAAATCCTGAACCACCAGTAGGATACACACTTCATCGGCTAGAAGCCTATCACTTAACTCATTTCAGGAGAAAAATAACAACATGCAACCAACTTCCTATAACCACGAAAGACATAAACTCAAGTCATTGTTGAAACCGTCATAGACTCTTTGGGACTCATCTACACATTAATAAGCCATCAGGACTGAATCCCTCTAAATTCACTGAGCCACGCAGACTGCCAAACCCACAAGAATAGCCGTGAAGCACCTGTATAGCCTTATCATACCGAAGGAACCAATTATTTCCCTTACCATGTTGATCCAAGCCACTTCCAAAATTTTCTCTCTTCTTCAAATTTCCTCTGACTTGCTTTCAAAATAACAGTTCTTTTCCCAACACACAATGGATTTCAATAAATACTCAGCCTGAGTGAATCCAAACCACTAGACCACGTCACCTTAATACCCGTAAGCCATTATATACCCTCTCATGCACTCAATAGTACCTCCAATTGATACGCCTTTCCTGAAGAGACCTTCTGCGAATCTAAAAATGTTTCTTCAATCTCTCTAACACCGCACCACAGGCCTGGTGATAGCATAGAAATACTCCAAGTCTCTTTCACAATCTGCTGCAATTACTCAATCCTTAGCCATATAACGAACTCGAAAATCCTCAAGCAGCACTGCACTTTAAAGCTTGAACCTACTAGAACTTTTGCTGAGATTCGCCACTCTAAGCTAGTCCTGATATATAACCAAACAACTAGTGCCCCGTTAGAACACAAACAATCTAAAAGAAGAAATTGAATGAATCATTTCCCCTGCATATCATATTCACATGGAAACATCAAATCTGAGTCATTCCACAACCTTCACATATCAATAAGGTAAAATATAGCACACATCCATCAAATTTCGTGTCGAATTACCTCTAATGTCCTCCTCCTCAAGTCACAACTAATTCACCAACGTACCAATATCCAAAAACAACAAAAACACATGACCAGGTGATCCAAACATCAACGGTAGGTTTCCGTACTTGTCTTTAAGCCACAATAACAAAATCCAAGAACCCACACTAACTTTTCCTCCTAGATACCATGATCTCACACCGTTACTCAGCCAAATTTCTCATGAGTTCTTGCTACAATAATCATAACACCTCTCGAATTATCAGTCCCAAATGCGCACTCATCCTCATGACAGTCAGGCCACCTTCTTCAAGCGATCAAGACCCACATCGTCGTACATGCCTCCCGTTGGATAGAAGCTAAACTCTTCATAAGAACATCATAGTAAATCATGCAAAAACTCCTAACCTTCCCACTGGAGATAGACCGCTTGTGTAACCCTATATCGACATCCTCAAATTACATTGCCATGGTTATAACCACTATGAAATCAGTTAATCCCATGGAGTCCATGTCGAGACCCAAAATCCACCTAGTGTAATAACACCTAACCCAATCCGCTAGGTAAGCCAAACAATAATTACACAGTTTTAATAAGAATAATAAGTAGTCAAGTGAAATAACTCATTTCCCATACAATATCCTAAGGATTAGTAGTACAAGTCATGAGCCACTAAGACTTAGATATACAAATCTAGTTTGAAAGAATATACAACATCTGTTTGGAATATATATAAACAAAATACGAATCTAAAACTATCGAGGACAAGCGGTAGCTTATCGTGAACGCAGGTACATCTTCAGTGCCAGCTCCCGTTATCCACAACAACTCAACTCCAAGATTTGCATGCAAGGTGCAGAACTGTAGTTAGAGTACAACTGATCCCATCTACTCAGCAAGTATCATAACTAACCTCGGTAAGGTAATAGTGACAAGAATTATTAATGATACACCAAATAACCTGTTCAATCATATAACTCGCAATTACACAACAAAAAATGTTATCAAGTCATAAACCAAAGATAAAGACTCCTCGGTGACAAAAGATAATGTAGCATGTTCCGTTCCAGTTAACAATCCAACATATAGCGAAGATACGTGTAAATGAACAAGTCAAGTCACATGGGTTTAGATATAGAGAATATATATATCATGTCTCCTCTCATCAGTAAGGTGGTATATAAGGAAGATATGCATAAAGGTTTGTATACAATCAAGAACTTGCAAATAAAGAAGAGATACAGTAATATCACACATACATCCAAGGAAATTGCAAGTAGACAAGAAATGCAATAAACAAAAAAACACTGGCCATTTTTCCTCAGAAATACCATAACCAAACCAAAATACTAATCAAGTTTCCTCATACCATGTGTACACCATCAAGAGATAAACATGAGAGGGTGACCCTAGGGGATGGATCCATATCCACAAGTTGCACAAACAAGTCACGTGCCAATAATATACCAACCAAACGGACAACTCATGTGCTGCATGGACAACTCATTTGCAAATAATAATAATATCAGGGATCCACACAGAAAACTCACGTGTTGTACGGATAACTTATGCGCCAATAGTAACAATATATTAGATCCTCACAAAAAACTCACGTGTTATCATATCATAATTGCACGACATGTTCACGTGCCATAAATATCAACACGCATGACGTGTTCACGTGCTATAAATATCAACTCGGGTGACATGTTCATGTGCTATAAATATCAACTCCGCGTGGCGTGTTCACGTCCTACCAGTATAATTCATATCACATAGGAAATAGATAAACAAAAATACATGCACAAGAACAATGGATATTAATTTTCATACTTAAGGACTGGTGTAAGTGACATGCTAAGATAAATGCATGTGTGAAGTGTGCCACTATAGCTCAAACCCGGAAATAACATCACGACAGTAGCGATTACTAAGTTAAATCAGGATATTAACTTCTATGTAACCTCAAACATGGTTCAAATAGCTCACAAAAAAAGGTACAAATATAAGAAATATCACATCATGAGGCTTAGCAATCAATTTGAGGCATATCATAGCCTAAGCACTACCCCGAGCATGAATACTACGGTGGTGCATGCACATGGTCTCAACCCCTCACATGTGCACCACCCATAGCACGTAGATATCATAAATAACTCGGGCAACTAGTGACGCAACCAAGTTTAGGCAAGACACTTACCTTAATTAACCCAAAACTATACTGTAGAAATGTCACCTCGCACGAATCAACCTCTAAATGACTCGAATATAGCCAAAACAACTCAAAAAATCAAATAATGTCATAGGGGACAAACCCAAACAATAAAGGTCAAATCATTAATCCAATACTCAAAGTCAACCAAAACCTCAACCTGAGTCCATGCCTCGGAACCTGACAAAAATCATAATTTTTGACAACCCATTCGAATATGAGTCCAACCATACTAGTTCATCCAAATCCAATTCCGAATCGATGTTCAAAGCCCGATTATTCACTTTAGAAAATTTTTGACAAAAAAACCCCAATTTCTCTTCTAGATTCATCAATCAAATGTCAAAATCAAAGATGGAATCATGAATAATAATAAAAATCGAGTCAAGAATACTTACCACAATCCAAGTAATGAAAATTCCCTCAAACATTACCTAATTCCATGCTCCCAATCTCAAAATATGATAAAATGAACTCAAAGTTCGAAAATATAAACTTATACCGCTACTTCAGGTGTACCCTTCATGACCGTGAAGCACAAAATGAACACTTCTACAAAAGGCTCTCTACGTTCGGGCTGTTACTCTCGTGAATGCGGTGACCACAAATACCAGACCTTCGTGAACGCGTCTTTTCCCATGCGAATGAATAATCAACATCCCCATCCCCCATGCTGAACTATGATCCAAACCATCTCTGTGAACGCGATGGTCAAACCACTCAAGCTCCATGAATGCGATCCTCTAGTCGTAAACGCAAAGAGGAACAACACCCATCTCGCACTTACTCATCGTGATAATGTTCTTTCTCTTGCGATCGTGAAGAAGGAAAATAGCACCAGAAAATCAGAGAAAACCAACAATGAAACCATGAGAGAAAATAGTCTGAGACCACGCCGAAACTCACCCGAGCCCCTTGGTATCCCGTACAAAAATGCCAACAAGTTCCAAAACATAATACGGACCTACTCGAGACCTCAAATCACACATGACAACATCAAAACTAGGAATCGCACCTCAAATCAAGTGTAATGAACTATTTCAAATTTTAAAATTCCAAACTTACACCGAATACGTCTAAACAACTCGGAATCACCTCAAATTTTGCATATAAGTCCCAAATGACATAAAGAATCTATTCCAACTCTCGGAGCCACAATCCGAACCTGAGAACATCGGAGTCAACTCCCTATCAAACCTATGAACTTTCCAAACCTTCAAATTGCCAACTTTCGCCAAATAGAGCCGAAACCTTCTAGAAACATCCAAATACGAATCCGGACATACACCTAAGTCCAAAACCACCATCCGAACCTAGCAAAACCATAAAAATTCTAATTCGAGGTCAAATACACAAAAGTCAAACTTGGCCAACTCTTACAACTTAAAGCTTCCAATTTAAAATCCATCCTTCTAAATCAATCTCGAACAACTCGCAAACCAAAACCGACCATACATGCAAGTCATAATTCATCATATGATGCTAATCAAGATTTCAATCTACTAAACTGAACATAAATGCTCAAAATGACCGGTCGAATTGTTATATTCTCCCCAATTAAACAAATGTGCATCCTCGAACGTGCCAAGAGTCGTTCCCAAGCCATCAAATCACTTTATAACTCATCATACACATCAATGGGTGATTCTACGTCACCCCAATCCATATTAGTACGACAACACGACCTAACAGAAGATCCTTACTTCAACCTTAGTCCATAAACCTTAGAACATAATCTCCAACATCTGGTGTTCATTATAAAACTCGATTCTCGCGTCTAAACATTGTATATAATCTAGACAAGCTGCATCAAGCCATACGTATATTCCCAGATATAATCATATGATATACCACATAACTCACGTACTCATAGTAATACCTTCTGACCATAATAGCTACTCATTACTAAACCTGGTACCTGTAACAAACCTCATACTAAATAAAACCTTATTCTAAACCTTCAAAATACTGCTAATGATGTAAGAAATAGCAGAAACTCATAATCACTCACCATATCAACAAGTCGTGGGTCTCTCATATCCTCCAAGAACCATAGCCAAATTCTAAGCTAACTAATGGCATTATTTCTCCTACTTACCTTAACCAAATCCGATAGCACTAATCCAAGGTCCAAAATTTCTTTTAACCTAGGGAAAGCTACTCGACTGACAACCATATAAATGAAACCAAGAGCCACATACAATGTAATACGTGCACCAAACCAGCAATAACTCGAATGTACCCAATGATGGAAAGAGAATCAAATGAGAGAATCGTCCCGCTGGCTCAATAGATACCACCACAAAGCACAATGCTATGAACCCATCACACAGAGGAGAAACAAAACACATGAAATATGCACAAAGGATCATATCCCAGCATAACTCAGTTATGGCGCGTAGCCTGATCCAAACATAATGGTCCACATTGATTACCCATAGCCCAAATTCTCATACTCACCAAACACGCGTATAACAACAACAAGTACGTGAAGAGCATGACTATAATTATGGAATTATGGAGAAACATATAGCACAATACACCATAGACAAGAAGACCATAACAAAGGCACAATACACCATTCAACACCCCACGAGGCATCTCGCTCCAATTTCTCCACAAGCCCCAAACGGAGCCACATTATGTGTGTAAATAGCCAACAACCTCATAACCCATTGTAGAATATGAGAGTAAAATATAGACCATATAAGAACATGAATAAGATCAACTCTAGCCGATGACACACCCCTAATAATGGATGTGCTGAGTAAATCAACCCGATCCGACATAGAACACATATTGTTATTAGGCCTGGTAATGGGCCCCCACATCAATTCCAATCATCCCAAAATAGATAAATAACCTTCCAACAGTCCACAGTAACCTATCCATAACACATACCATCGGCTGTCTAACTCCAAATATACCTTTACCGTCCGCAACCAAGCAACAATCTACCTCTAAGATCTCCTAGTCTCCAAACCCAAGGATACAAGAATCTCCATCTCTGATCCCAACTCCGCAACTCAAATGGTTGACATGTCCCTCATACATAATAAACTTATGAGAAACACTCCTATAAATCGTCTGCACCACGTAGAAAAATCTGCATGTCAGTAGTCAACAACCAGACAATTACCGTAATACCAATCAAGCACCCGCAATACCATAAGTGATACTAGATAGTGCCAGTATTCTTCTAAATACTTAAAATCGTCCATGCCGTTTAGAATTCATTACCTTCCCTTCGAAACTGAACCTCAAACTTGTACATGCCACGCGACGGACCGCATCTATCATGCTATCCTAGGAAATTATGAGAATCCATTATCAACACGTAGGATAGACACCCTATCAACCATGAACCTTCCACTTGATCCCATCTAGAAGAAAATTATAACACGCAACAAACTCCCCATACTTGTCCCAAGTCGTGATCGACATCATCGAGAACTCTTCGAAACCCATTTGCACCTAACCAAGGCATCTAAACTGAATCCCTCTAACTCATCCAAGTCACACAGGTCACTGAACCCAAGATCATTTCCACAAAATGGCTATAAAGCCTTAACACACCAAAAGAATCGATCACTCGTATTACTATGCTGATCCCAACCACTACCAAGCTGACCTATTTCTTCAAATTCTCCTCGACTTGTGTTTCAAGTTATTTGTTCTCCTTGCTAGTATACTACGATCCTTAACCCAAAACTCATCCTAAGAGATCCTAGCATGAAACCACATCGTCTTAAAACCCTTAAGCCATTGTATTCTCTCTTATGCGCCTAATAGTACTGTAACTAGATATCCACTCTGAAGAGACCTTTTGTGAATTGAAGCTATTTCTTTAGCCTCTCTAGATACTAAAATGTAGAATCACTAATGATACAAAAATATTACAAGTCTTGACACCTTCCTATACAAATCTCAGATCTTAGCCATTTACAATTTCGAGGAAACCTCAGATACCACACATGAATCTTGAACTCAGCAGAGCCTTCTCGAGGGTCATCCACTCAGCTCTAATCTTCAATGCACCACCAAAATGAGCCGAACAACTTGTGCTCCATTAGCACACAAACACCTAAAGAAATAATGCCACCTTTAAGTAACCGAGTGGATCCGTTTCACCTTGCACATTACATCCGCCAGGAATAACAAACCCGTATTATTCCAAGATTTCCATATGCCCGAAGAGTATAGTACATCATGCACCCTGCAATTTCTTTCCCCGCACTAACCTTGAAGTCAGCCCCATTCTCTGCGATCACGATGCATATCCTTGACAGTAGAGCAACAAATGTTCAAATAAGGCATAAAAAAATCTAGAATCTACCAAAATATAGTATAACCTCGGTATATGCATATATGCTCGTCATCTCACATTTACGCCATCCTCAAATACGTAGCATTTAGCATATGAATTCATTTTAGGAAAAAATTCACCGAGGTTAAGAAAAGTACTTACTTTCTCCGGGTTAGTCTTCAATCCAAATCACGCCTTTTTATTTGTCTTGGCCTTCAATCGCCCAAAACCTAGTCAAATTTTATTCAAGGAAGTCAAACAATGCTAAAGAAATCCTAATCAATAAAGTTTCGATATTTGAAGAAAGTTAAAAAATCAATAAAAGTAAATTCGTGTCAACTTGGCCCGAACCTGAAATCAAGATCTAATTTTGGTGACACATTATTTTCTAATTCAAAATATAGATTTGTTTCAAAATTCGACCTTAAATCAAGGTCCAAATCCCCAAAATTTACTCTCTTAAATTTTAAATCAAAACATCAATTTCTACTCCTTATATCCTTGATTTATATGTAATAATTCATGGATAATCATGAAATATAATCAAAATAAAATTAGAAATACTGGCCTTTGAAGTTAAGATAAAATATTCTAAAAAAACTCGACTCCTCCCGAAATCTAGGTCTCATAAAATGGTAAAATGAGCTAAATTCCGATTTGTGAAGATAATAAATGAATTTGCCAAACCCCACTATAGGTGCAGACCAATGTACCGTAGGGGCACCAAAGCACTATAGGTACCGCCACCGCACGTGCAGCCAAAGCACCGGAGTGGCGGCTACATGAGACATCAGCTAGAGCATGAACAAAAATTACTCAGAAACCATCCCGAAACTCACCAAAGTCCACGGGACCCTATCCAATCATCATAATAAGTCAGTATACTATACATAAACTTATCTAAAGGCTCAAAATACCAAAAATAATATCAAAACCAAGAATCAAGCATCAAACCAAAACCTCAACTTTCTTAAGTTCAAAATTCCAACTTTCAACAAGAAGTGTCGAATCAACCCAAGGACACCAATACTCGAACCAAACATACGTACAAGTCCAAAATCATATTATATTGGAACATTCAAATCATCATTTTGAGCTTGTTTACCCAAAATGTTAATTTTGGTCAACTCTTTCAACTTTAGGCCTCTAGTTAGGAACTAAGTGTTCTAAATCACTCCCAAACCTCTCGAAACACGAACCAATTGTACATGCAAGTCACAAGGTATTATATAAATTTATTCAAGGTTTTGAATCACGAATCAGAATGCTAAAACTCAAAACGACCAGTTGGGTCATTATATATAACTTCAAATTCGATTATGAAATTGCACTGAAGAGATAGAAGAACTTCAAATTTGAGAAAGCAAATTTTATAAATTATTGTACATTATGGATATAACTTTAATGACGGTCCCAAAAGCATCTATGAAGAGAGTAATATTAGTTACTAGATGGGCAGAATGTAGAGAAACTCATAGCAATTTCATGGGTTTAGTGAAAAGGGTTCACAATTATTTGACTCACATGAAAAAATTTGAGCATCCAACCTCAACGGGTCGAGTTGTTCATAATCATTTGAACGCTTTTGAAAACGCGTACACAATTGATGAGAGACAATTAGTACTCCTCTATATGCGAATGTGACAGATGAAGTACATCCTCTATATATTATTTATAAACTTTCTGAATGACTGAGCTCTATTCTTAATAAATGATTATTTTTTTCAATATTTCTTTCGGAATCAAATTTATGAAATTTTCTCCCTTACATTCTGTATTCAAATTTTGTGAATCAGTCTTTAAGAATTTTTCATTTTTATTTGGTCTTTGCAGTTATTTAAGGCCTTACAAGGTGGCACTTCAAAAAGGAGGAAATCAATATAATTTGATTCTTATTCAAGAATTATCATAGAATAGTAGCTTAGATATAGCAGCACATGCTGCCCGCAAACATCGATTAGTTACAACAGTACGATTAATAAATTCAAACAAAAGCTTTAGTTAGGTAATCCAGCAGTATATAACCCCACTTGCGATTTTTTCTTCTTCTTTTTTTCATACATATAATGAATTCCATCATGTGTCCCCGACAGGGAGAGAGATAAGGAATAATTTTTTTGATGTAAAACCAAATCAAGGTGATTAAGATACTTAAACTAAATGTAACAGTGCAAAATCATGACGAAGACTAAGCTATCGTTTGGATATAGTATCGGTTGAAACATGCAAAAAAAATAAAAGTTTTTAAAGATAAGATGAAAAATAATTTTTGAAAGTTAAAATGTGTTTAGACAAGTATTTTTGTTGTAAAGAAGTTGAAGTTAAAAAAATTGTCTAAACCACTTTTTGAAACATGAAAAATACATCTTCATAAACTGCCTAAAAACTGGTTACTTTTTATAGTAAAACAATATGTTCAAAAACCAACTTGAAAAAATTATTAAAAAAAAAAAAAAACGTATGGCTAAATGGAACTTATCGACACCCATGCAAATCAAATCTGGGAGAAGCCGAGATATCCTTAAAAAAATTAAATTAGAACTTTAAAATATAAAAATACAGAAAATGTAGTATATTTCATAATAGGTTATTAGGTACTTGATTTAGAAATCTAAAAAATTATATTTAAAATTCAAATGTTGTTATGGGCTGTTTAATGTAATTCATCCTACTTTTAAAGTGAAGCCAAATCAAGATGGTGGAGATATACGTAGACAAAACGTAAAAGTACAAAATCATAAAGAAGACTAAATTGATACCACTACAAATTGTTTACCCGTAAAACGGTACAGTTCAATTTATATGTAATGACTCGACCGGTCGTTTTGTGTTATCGGACCCCGTTCCCCTAAATGAAACTTCCCCTAGCGGCTTATTGTGATTTCTGAATTGCGGGGGCGGGTGGTCTGGGATTCGGAAGTGTTTAGAGCAATATTGAAACACTTGGTTCCTTCAGGTTGGCCTTTAAGGCCAAGTTTGACTTCGGTCAACATTTTTAGTAAACGATCTCAGAATCGAGTTTCAACGGTTCCGGTAGCTTCGTATGATGATTTCAGACTTAGGCATATGTTCGGAATGGGCTTTGGCTGACCCGGGAGCGTTTCGGCGCCCAATATTGAAACAAGAGTTCCTTAAGTCCATATTGTGGTTTGGGGCGTGTTTTTGTGTTATCGAGGTACGAACGGAATTCCGAGATCGGGAGTCGTTCCGTTATGTCATTTATGACTTGCCTGCAAAATTTGGTGTCATTCCGAGTAGTATAGGTCGGTTCGGCGCATTGTTAGTGAAGTCAGGAAAACTTAAATTTCCTAAGTTTGGTTCTAGGGGTTTTGAGGTGTGATTTTAAGTTTTAGCGTTGTTTTGGGTGTTCCGAAGGCTCGAGCGAGTCCGTATTTGGGACTTGTTGGTATATTTGGACGAGGGCTCAGGTGGACCCAGGTGCTTCTCAGGCACCAAACGAGGCCAAAAACCAGCTGAAGCAGTTGCTGGTGCACCTGATTTGGTGTGACCGCAGGTGTGGTTGCCCAGACGTAGGTGCGAGACCGCTCCTGCAGTCCTTGCCTCGCAGGTGCGGCTTCAGGTGAGGATGCCTATTTCTCGCAGGTGCGGACAATATCCATAGGAGCGGAGCCGCAGGAGCGAGCTCCTATCTGCAGGTGCGAGCCCAGGCCCTTTGCCCCTCTTTTGCAAGTGCGAGTCTTTTCTCGCAGGCGCAAGACCGTAGGTGCGGTCCTTGAGCCGCATGTGCGGAACCACAGTAGGAAGAAAGTTCTTTAAGACACGGGATTATTTCATATCACCCAATTTTCTTCCTCCATTAGAGACCTTGAAAGCTTGGGAAAGAGCTCCACGACCTAGCTTCTAAAAAGCTTCGAGTCTTTTGGGTGACGAGTTTGGAGTTTCGGGCGCATTCTTGACCCGGGAAGTAGGTGCGACGCGAGGTGAGTCTCCTTTCTAACNCTCTGATGTTCCATACCCGAGAGAGGACGCTACCCCCGTTGTCCGAGGCCGTGGCAGAGGCCGGGGGAGGGCACCAACCCGAGGTAGGGGACGAGGGCGTCCCAGAGCTATTCCGGATCCACCACCAGAGGACCCTATCACTAAGGAACAGGACAAGGTGCCTCCAGCAGATCCTGCTCCCGTAGACATCATGACGGTGCCAGGCTTCCAGGCGGTCATGGGCCGTAAGATGAGATTTATGGACACCATATCCCAGGCTGGTTTATTTCCAGCAGATCCTGCCACTTCTTAGGCAGGAGAGGGAGTCCAGACCCCTACTGCCCAGGCTGCAGGCCAGACATCAGCATTACATCATACCCGGGGGACACTGCCCGTGGGTGGGGTCCAGCCTGTTGCAGCAGCACCTGAGCCCAGACCAGCTGCGGACGACGATCCGCAGAAGTTA